>MCJB01048410.1:9240-44426 GCA_002018475.1 Nicotiana obtusifolia | reverse complement strand
GGGGGGGGGGGGGATTGTTTCTTTATTGTTTCTGTCGGGGAAGAAGATGGCTATATTTAAGTATGTATAGCCCATGAATTACATGCGCTATACCTGTCACGGCCCAAATCCCGTAATAGGTCGTGATGACGCCTAAAGCCACTGTTAGGCAAGTCCACTAGTCAACCTCCAATTTAGTTATCCTTTTCAACTTTTAAAATGGATGTTTCCTTTTTAAAAGACCGAAATAAGTAAGAAGATCTCATGCAACTGTACATACTCTTTTCTAATAAAAAATATGAGAAATACATAAGCCATAGTGATAGTAATGATCAGTACAACAGTACATAAAAGCTAGAAACCCCCAAAACCCATGTGCCACAAGTGCATGAGCAATCTAAAAAATATAGGAAACTAATGCAACTACCATCTGAAGGATAATAGACAAAAATAATAAACAAGGTAGAGGGAGACTCCAGTGCTGCAGATCGAAGCAAGGCAAGCAGCTCACCACTAAGTCTCCATAGAAGTGAGGCTACGCGCCCATTTGAGCACTGGTAGTACTCGACTCAGTACCTGCACATTCAGTGCAGAAGTATAGCGTGAGTATGTAAACAACGCGTACCAAGTAAGTATCTAGCCTAACCTCGAAGAAGTAGTGATGAGAGGTCGACTTGACACTTACTAGGTCAAACAGTAATAGAAATACATAAAGTAAACATGGAGAATGTACAACAAGTAGTAACGAAACAGATAAAAACTATTACAATAATTCCCCACATGACTCTATATCAAATTACTAAACACGTCATAACCGGCTTTAAGGGCGCTAACTCAACTGTTACCGAACCAATCTAGTCCAAAGTATTAAGCACAAAGTTGCCCAGGCAAACGCGACCCCATAGGAAGTGGTACTTAGCATTGTCGCCGCGAATAGCCCAATCCCATTAGAATAGTGTTACCATACTGCCGAAGCGGACGACCTGATCCTATAAGAGTAGTTTAATACACTGCCAAGGTGAATGACACGCTCCCATAAGAGTAGAGAAATTCACCTCGCTCGGGGAAGTACATGCGAGTCGAGAAGACACAGATCCATAGTTAATCAAATATTTCCCAAATTGTTCCAAAGTAAGAGGCTAATTTAGTATCTTTATTCTAATCCTCAATCTCGGTCATAATCAAGGAAATCAATACACATGATAGATATAAATAGCACTATTAAGGCATATGTGAATCTAAGTCTACCTGGACATAACATGAATATAGCTACGTACAGACTCTCGTCACCTCGTGCGTATGTAGCTCCCCAAAACAAGTAAGACACACTAATTAATACACCTAAGGTGATAAGTTCCATCTTACAAGGTTAGGCAAGACACTTACCTTGATTCTATGTCCTCAATCTGGCTCTTCGACCTCACTAGAACTCCTCAAATGACGTCGAGGACTCCGAAACTAATCAAAAGTCATATAAAATAATGAATATATGCTCAAAAGTTCATAATTTAGCTATTATACTAATTTTCCAACCAAATACAGGAAGTCCATATAATCACCCCCGAGACCACGTGCCCCGAATTTTGAAGATAAATGTTATCCATGACCTCACAAACAAAAATATATAATTTATTCTCAATTCTATAATCAATTTCGTGGTCATATCTCATTTTTATTAAAACCTAGGCTTTCCAAAAAAATCATAAAATTTCCACATTTTACATGTTAAATCTACCCACTATCGATGTATTTAACTTACATTAGGTAGGAATCACTCACCTTATAGTTCTTGATGAAAACCCCCCTCCAAGGAGCTCCAATTTTGGCCAACACAATGAGAAATGGGAAAAATCAGCCTAAGTCTCGACTTCAAAATATTTTCTGCCCAGTGATTCCTTCTTCGTGATCGCGAAGGCAAAATGCCCAAGGCTGGAAAAAAGCCCTTCATGAATGCGAGACAAGACTCGCGAACGTGAACGCTTAGCTGACCTGCCCATCATGAACGCTGTTGGCCTCACAATTCGCGATCGCAAAGGCTAGTGGCTCAGGCCATCGTGAACGCGGTCGCCCACTCGCGAATGTGTAGGGAAAAATGCCGCCTAGCCCCATTCCTTCATCACGAATTCAACTCCTTCTCCGCGTTCGCAAAGAAGGAAACCAGAACAACATTTTCTGCAGTTTTTGACTTAGCTCCGGGTGGTCCGAAACACATCCGAGCCACTTGGGAACTCATCCAAATGCACCAACAAGTCCATAAACATAATATGGACCTGCTAGAACCCTCAAAATATGTAAAACAACATTGAGACTAAGAATGGCATCCCAAAACCAAATTGATCAACTTAGGAACTTCAAACTTTTCAACTAGCTCCGAACGCATCGAATCATATTTAAACAACTTGGAATGATGCCAAATTTTACGCACAAGTCATAAACTATCATACAGACCTATTCCCAAGCTCAAAATCTCAAACGGACCTCGGTTACACCAAATTCTACTTCAAACCAAATTTAAAGAACTTGAAAACCTTTAATGCAGCCAACTTTCAACATTAAGCGCCGAAATACTCTCGGGTCACCCGAAACTCGATCCGAAGACACGCCCAAGTTTAAAATCATCATACGAACCTATCGAAATCATCAAATCTCGGTTCTGAGGTCGTTTACTCAAAATGTTGACTCAAGTCAAACTTAGCCATCTTAGGCCATTATTAAGGAACTAAGTGTTTCCATTTCAACCCAAACCCTTCCAAACCCGAACAATGTATTTCCGTAAGTCATAAAACAGTAAAAGCACATACGAGATGTCTTAATTAGGGAATTAGGAATCTAGAAAGTAAAATGACTAGTCGGGTCACATTCTCCACCTCTTAAACAAACGTCATCCTCGAATGGGTCTAGAATCGTACGTGGAGGGCTGAATAATTGTGGATATCTGCTCCGCATGTCCTCTTTTGCCTCCCAAGTCACTTCCTAGACTGGTTGACCCCTCCACTGGACCTTTACTATAGAAATCTTCTGGGACCTCAACTGGTGAACTTGCCTGTCAACAATGACAACTGGCTCCTCCTCTTAACCCAAACTCTCATATAGCTGAACCGTGCTGTAATCTAACATATGCGACTTGTCGGCGTGGTACTTCCAAGGCATAGACACATGGAGACTAGATGAACTCCCGATTGAATGGGAGGCAAAGCAAGCTCATAAACACCTCTCCAATTCCATCTTCGATTTTGACATTTAATTTGATGAATCTAAAAGAGAAATTTTGGGGGTTTTGTCTAAACTTTCTTAAACTGAATAATTGGATTTTGAACATTGATTCGGAGTCAGATTTGAATAAAATTAGTATGGTTGGACTCGTAATTGAATGGGTTTTCTAAATTTGTGAGTTTTGTTGGGTTCCGAGGTGCGAGCTTGGGTGGAGTTTTTGGTTGACTTTGAGTATTTGATTAAAGATTCGACCTTTATCATTTGGGTTTGCTTCCTATGGAATTATTTGATGATTTTTAGTTGCTTTTGACTAGTTTTGAGCCGTTCCAATCTATTTGTGTGGGATGGTGCTTCTAGCATACCGATTTAGCTTGTTCGAGGTAAGTGTCTTGCCTAACTTTGTTGGAAATTTTTTTCAAATAATATTGCTTGCCACATGGGGGGCTGATGCATATGTGAGTGACGAGCGTATATGCATGTGTCAGGGCTAAGAAAGCCTAGGGGTAGGTTATACGATTCTTTGTTCTCTTGTTGGAATATTGTGACTTTCTTGCTTCATGTTTTACTTGATTTTATATTAATATGAATACAAATTTCAATGCTAGAAACCATGATTTAGCTCATTATAACTTGTAAAAATTTGATGGACTTTTTGTGAAACTATTGATGTGCTAAATTCGGTCATTGCTTTACTTATCACAAATACATCGCTACGGCCTTTATTCTTGAGATATTTGGATTCTATACTAAAGTTGAAGATCGCTTTTGAGAGTTGTTGAGATACTTGAATAATAAGGTTATTGCAATTTATTGAATTTTTATTTGCTTGAAAGTTGTGATTGATGTTCATTTGGAATATTCACTTAATCACTCTCCTTGATGTTATTTATGCTTCCTATTTTGCTTGTTATTGATATACATATGCTTGGTAAGGAAGAGTGTAAAGCATGAAGGATGATGCTATACCATTGCAAATACATTATTATGTGAGAACGAGTGTAAAGCACGAGGGGTGATACCGTGTCATTTCATATACATTATCATGTGAGGAGGAGAGTAAAGCACGAAGGGTGATGCCGTACTCTTGCATTTACATTATCATGTGAGGATGAGAGTAAAATCATGAACGATGATGCCATGCTATTTTTTTATATATTATCATGTGTTCATGGAACGAAGGGTGTTTCTGGGCAAGCGAGGATGAGAGACAGGTATTATATTGTGATATATTTGCCTTGTGTATACATATATGCCTTTATTTTAAGTTGTTACTGTCGTACCTATATTTTCTATATGACTTGTCATTGTTGTCCTGTCTTTGTCCTCTATCTGAATTGTTGCTGTATTATCCATGCCTTCTATCTGTTTAGCTTATGGATATCATGCTTTCCTTCTTGTTTTTATATCTACATCTATGCCATTTTTCATTTGTTTCACTTTTGTATAAACCTTCTACCATGTTAGTTATCCATGCTTTCTAATTATTTAGATTACAAAGATCATGTTTTCCTTCATGTTTGCTATATCTACATCTACGCCATTTCTCATTTGTTGCTATAACTAACATGGTATAAGCCTTCTACCATGTTAGTTAGTGAAATTTATGTTCTCATATCTTAATTGCTATTATTACTTCTATGCCTCCTACCTAGTCTGTTACCGTTGTCCATATACACTGCCTTCTTCGTTTTTGTTACCTGTGTACTTCCCACTTTGTCGTTACCGTTATTGGCATTTCTTTCACCTAGTTGGTATTGTTATACGTATGCTTGGTGAGGAAGAGATAAATGCACAAATGGTGTTATTATGCCATTTGATTTGATATCTTGAGCACATTTCTCACACTATGGATGTCCTAGATTTTCTACCGTAGTTTGACGGCCATCGCTTTAAGGAAAAGATTGGTTGTGATATTGAGAAATATGGACCGTAACTTCTTCTAGTAATAATTTACTACTTCGCATATTTGCTCTTGTACTCCTCGTCACTACTTCACCGAGGTTAGTCAAGATACTTACTGGGTAGACATGCAGATCTTTGAGCTGAGATGCGGTAGATGATGGGAGCTGATATTGAAGATGCACCTGCCTTCCGGATTTAGCTACCACTTGTCCCTGGGTAGTTTTAAATTTGAGTTCTGTTTATGGACATTTCAAATAGAAGTTTTATTTATTTCATATCAATTTTTGTAAAAATCCATTCTTAGTAGCTCATGACTTGTACTACCAGTCCTTGGGATATTATTTGGAATTCACTTATATCATTTGTTGATCACTTCTATTTTATTAGAACTGTGTCGACTGTTGTTGGGCTTACCTAGATGGTTGGTTTAGGTGCCATCTTAATTTTGGATCGTGACAAGTTAGTATTAGAGCACTAGGTTCATAGGTTCAACGAGTTATGAGCAAGTGTCTAGTAGAGTCTTGCGGAGCGGTATAATGACGTTCATACCTATCTTCGAGAGGCTACAGCGCATCTAAGAAACTTCCCTTCTTTTCCTCATCGTGCGACTTTGTTTAAGCTTTGCGCCTATATCTTTGATTTCTTCCTATTCACTCATATGCGATGTTGTGCAGGTATCAACTATGCCTCGATGATTTATGATGATGCATATGGATTACAAAGGGATATGGATGCTTGATTATCGTCGCGATGTGCTATTTAGTCTTTGGAGCAGATGCAGTGATAGATCTTTCAGTCATTCATTTGTGATATGAAGCAGATTCCTGTATCTAGTTAGTAAGCACGGACTTGGGAAGACTGGCTGGTGGCCTAGTTATTGTGATTATGGTGGGTTCATTGTAAGGTGTTGATTTGAGTACAGCTAGGGGTTATCTCCTGCATGATGAGTTTGGATCGTGTGTTTTGTATGAGGTTTCCATTCAGTGAAATGCATATATTATCATTTCAGAGCATTTGGGGAAGTTTGCTTGATTATTGCTAGGATGGTTATGCGCTTGGCAGAGTCTTCGGAGTGTTCTAAGACTAGTATTGCATGAGTTTTTGAAGTATTCAGTTGATTAGCAGTGCGGGATTGGGGCAACTATGTGTAACGACTCGACCGGTCGTTTTGAGCATTTGCATTCTGTTAAGCTGTTTGAAGTCTTGAGTAGCACCGTACGATGTATTATGACTTGTATGAATCGTCGGTTGTGATTTTTAGGTGATTCAGGATTGATTTGGAAGAATGATCCTCAACTAGGAAGCTTTAAGTTGGATCAGTTGACCAAGTTTGACTTTTGTGCATTTGATCGTGGATCGGAGTTTTGATGGTTCCGTTAGGTCCGGATGGTGAATTTGGACTTGGCCGTATGCCCGGATTTGCATTTGGATGTTTCTGGAATGTTTCTGTTCTATTTGGTGAAAGTTAGCAATTTAAAGGTTTGTAATGTTCATAAGTTTGGGAGTTGACCTTGATGATATCGGATTTGGATTGTGGTTCAAGGAATTTTAATAGCTTCTTTATGTCATTTGGGACTTGTGTGCAAAATTAGAGGTCATTCTAGTTGATTTGATATTGTTCGACACGAGGTGTAGAAGTTGAAAGTTCAAAATTTCATAAAGTTTGATTTGAGGTGTGATTCGTGATTTTGATGTTTTTATGTGTGATTTGAGGCCTTAAGTAGGTCCGTGTTATGTTTTGGGACTTGTTGATTTGTTCAGACGGGGTTCCGAGGGTCTCAAGCGTGTTTCAGATTGATATCAGACCATTTTCTTCATGATTTCATTGCTGGTTTCCGATGCATCAATTGCTCTTTGCGATCGCGAAGATGCAGAAGCGATCGCGTAAGGTAAAATATGGAGCTTGGCACTTTGTTCATTGCATTCGTAGAATGAAAACCGCATTCGCGAAGTTGTGGGAACTTAAGCATCGCGTTCGGGAATGAGGGATTGTGGTCGCGTAGTGTTGAGACTAGGCAGCTGCGAGCTGGAGAATTCTTCAACATGTTTGCGTGGGATAGGTCGTGTTCGTGGAGCTTTGATGTCTATGATCATCGCTATCGCGTGACTAGTATTGCGAACGCGTAGTGCATTTTGGTGGCAGTGGCTTTTGTTCTTCGCGATCGCGAAGGTAGTTTCGCAATTGCGATGAGTATTGCTTTCCAGTGATTAAAAGTACTCTATTTTTAAAGGTTTCGGATATTTTATCATATTTTAAGCTATGAAACTCGAATTTGGACGATTTTGGAGGATATTTTCACCACATGGAATGGGGTAAGTATTTTCTACTCCGTTTTGATTATATTCCATGATTCCATCTTCGATTTTGGCATTTGATTGATGATTTTGAAAGAGAAATTGGGGGTTTTGTCTAAATTTCCCTAATGTGAATTTTTGAGTTTTGAACATCAATTCGAAGCCGGATTTGAGTGAAATTAGTATAGTTGGACTTGTAATTGGATGGATTGTCGAATTTTATATGTTTTTTCGGGTTTCGAGGTGCGGGCCCGAGTTTGACGTTTTGGTTGACTTTGAGTAAATGCGTAAAAATTCGACCTTTATCATTTGGGATTGTTTCCTTTGGCATTATTTGATATTTTTGAGTTGCTTTTGGCTACTTTCGAGCCGTTCGGAGGTTGATATGCGCGGGATGGCATTTCTAGACTATTGTTTGGTTTGTTCGGTATTGGATTTGGCTTGTTCGAGGTAAGTGTCACTTCTAAACTTGGATTTGAGGGTATTTAACAATGGAAAACTATGTTATAAGAGATGTATTGGAATGATGCACGTGCTAGGTGACAGGCGCGAGTGCGTGCACCGAAGTATTCATGATACAAGTGGTTCTTAGGCTATTATATGCCTTGTGTTGCTATCATGCTTCTTTGGTATCATGTTTTCTCCATTTATGTGACTACATGGGATATTATTCATGCTAGAAATCATGCCTAGGCTACCTGTCCAATTGTTTGAGAAATGATAGGGCTATTTTTGCCATGTTGAGCTATTTTCCTTAGTCATAGACATACTGTTCAATCATGATAGTTACCCATGTTATATCTCTGTCTTTCTGCAATTTTGATATGCTATCTCACATGTTATTAAGGCATACTGCAATATTCCGTGTTATATAATTGTATTATGTTTCTGTGAGATGTTTGCATAGTGAGACTTGGATAGATTAATGACTGATGTGGGACATAGGGACGTATTTATATTGATGTTTGGATCTGGTTGCACGCCACAATAGTTATATTGATATTGAGGTGACGCGTATGCTTGGCCCCACATTGGGCTAAGCTGTACTGATTTGAGGTTTTGCATGTTGGGGGTAGGTGATTATGGTTAGCGCTTGGGTAGGATCCGCCCCTCCAGAGTGTGACATGCCGGTAGTGGGCGCAGGCACAATATTTTATATACGTGCTTTAATGATAGGCAGTTATGCCAGGCACCCATACAATGCTAACTATGATTATTTTGATGGATCTAGGACTATGAAACGAGCTCTGAGCGAGGCACCTCGAGCGTGCTAGGATTGTGTGTACTTAATGAGTTAATTGTGAAACTGAGTTTTTGACATGTTTATTTGACATATAGGCATAGAGATGAACCTTTCTCATGCTGGACAGTGATGTGACATTTGATTACTTGACATGTATACTTGACATGTAGGCATAGAGATGCACTTTTCTTATGCTAGACGGTAATGTGTTATTATGATTTGACATGTAGGCATGCAAATTTGGTTTCTCATGCTAGACAGTACATGATAATTGAGGACTTGACATGTATATTCACATGTAGGCATAGAGATGTACTTTCCTCCTGCTAATTGTCAACGAAAATTTTGATCCGATGTAGTGAATTGGGAATACAATTATGTTGATAAACTCATTTTTAGTTGTTTCTCAGTGGTGAGATTTGGAATTTACTGTTTACTTGAAAATCATGCCTACTTTTCCGTAACTGTGATCAAGCTGAGCATATATCTCCTAAGTCATATATCTTTATTGGCTTCACTACATTATTATGAACTGTTATTGGCTATTGATGTTGGTCACTAAACTTCTTTCGAGATCGTCACTGCTTTCAACCTAAGGTTAGGTTTGTTACTTATTGAGTACATGGGGTTGGTTTTACTCATACTACTCTTCTGCACCTTGCGTGCAGAAATTTAGAGCTGATATTGCTGTGAATGACGGGAGCTGGCATTGAAGATGTACCGCGTTCTAATTTTTTTCTACCACTAGTTCTTGGTAGTTCTAGATTTGAGATTCTGTTCATGTACATTTCAAACAGATGTTGATCATTTCTCATTTTAGTTTGTAAATCTAAATCTGAATAGCTCATGACTTGTACTACCAGTCCTTGCGGAATTGTATAAAGATTCAATTATTTCACTTTTGGCTCTTATCACTATCATTAAATTGTGTTTTATTGTTATTTGGCTTACCTATCGGTCTGGGTTAGGTTCCATCACGGCGGGTTGGATTTTGGGTCGTCACATTATGATGATATGGTACTATGGATTACCGACAATGTGTTCTATGACTTTGAACCAAGTAGGGGAGTCTTGTATCGATGATCGGATTGTAGGGTCATGTGTCATATCAATTTTGAGACTAAAGAACGCTTATGGATTAGCTATGACTTGAAAAGGATGACTCCGGGAATGTTTCGAGCTGGATACTCGCTGTGGATGTGTCACGACCCTAATTTCCCTCTATAGGATGTCTTGATGGCACCATGTGTCATATCAATTTTAAGACTAGGTAAGCCTAACATTCACGCAGAAATAACTGAAATAATAATTAAAGTCTCACAGCTCAACAACTATATAATTAAACTCTACAACATAGCATATACAACTCCCAAAACCCGGAAAATACAAGTCACAAGCTCTAAGTAGTAGTACTGAATAATCCTATACATTAATGTCTATAAAAGGATAAGGAAAACAGAATAGTCTAGGTAGAGGGGGACTCCGAGGCCTGCGGACACTGGCATGTATACCTTGAAGTATTTGCAGCTGAGCTCTCGCTAATACCTGGGCTGGCAGGAGGTACCTGGATCTGCACAAAAAGATGTGCAGAAGCGTAACATGAGTACACCACAACGGTACCCAGTAAGTGCCAAGCTCGGTAGAGTAGTTACGAGGTTAGGTCAAGGCCCTACTGGAATAAATAAGAAAAGATGTACAAGTGTATGGCAGTGTAGTAACGACAACAATGAAATTGAAACAACAATAATATATTAAGGTTAGCTACACGGAACTAAAACAAATAATGCAACACGGAGAAAACAAGGAATGATATGCTGGGGAAACAGAACCACCAAAGACAAGTGCACCTATAGAGAAATACCAACAAGAGTCACTACCGAGGTACCGCCTCGTAGCCCCAAATCACAAGAATAATTCAAAATCTTTCCTTATATCACAGCGGGAGCCTTGCATTAAAAATTATTTTCTTGAAATATCATCTTGCGTTTTAGCCCACCTTGTTACACCACATGACTTCTAGTAGTTCCCCTACTACTCATGCGTATCAAGCCCACCTTATCTCACTGCATGCGTTTCAACCTCAAAACCTTATACCACCATGCGTATCAATATCACAATGTATCACAAATTGCAACTCAAGTGCCCAATAGCACAACTTGCCAAAAAAATCAACAATAACAGTGTTTTCACAATAAAGAGCCCATAGCTCAACCACAATGTACACAAGAGTCTCAATAATAACAACCGGAAGTGAGTAACTCAATAGAATAGTATTTCATAACTTAACACCTTACCTCAATGTGAATCACGGCCTTTATAACTCAATACCAGTTTCATCAACAAGATATTCAAAGAATAACAACTCAAGTCAATAATTCAACGGTCAAATAATGAATATGAGATAAAGGAAACAAGAACTTCAACTAAACATGTAGAGTAATTAACAAGTAAGAGATAAGACAGGTAGAGCATGTGAAAATAGACTAATGATGGTGAAGATAACATGTGAAGATAACTCGATTAAGGCATAAAAGGAATCTACATAGCTAAAATCAGTAAGTTTCCACATTTAGCCCGTATACACACTCGTCACCTTGCGTACACGGCTTCCAACATCACATTTATCACAAAACAACACCAATCCTAGGAGTAATTTCCCCGCATAAAGTTAGACAAGACACTTACCTCAAAACACGCTAACTCAATCCACTAGTAGGCCTTTTTCTCGATTATCCAACTTTGAACGGCTCGAATCTAGCCAAAACAACTTCATACCAAAAATAAAATCTAGAGAAAACTATTTCGAATCATAAAGTTAGGATCTTTGCAAAGAAATAAAAGTCAACTCAAAGAGTCAACCCGGGCCCCCATCTTGGAACCCGACCAAAATTATAAAATCTGAACACCATTCGACCACGAGTCCAACCATACTCAAAATTACTTAAGTCTGATCACAACTCGACCTTCAAATCCTCAAATTAAAGCCTATGAAGTTTGTACTATTGTCCTCAATTTCTCAACCTAAAACACTAATTAAATGATGAAAACAATGATATATTCATGTAATTTAACCAAATTCGAGTTAGAATCACTTACCTCAATCACTTCCTTGAAAATCCCTCAAAAAATTGCCTCAATCCGAGCTCCCAAAGTCAAATTATGAAAAATAAATCTAACCCTCGTTTTTGATATTTTATATTCTGTTTAGACGTCCTCGTTCGCGAACATGGAAAATGCCTCGTGTTCGCGAAGCACAAAACTCAGCTTCCCAGGAACCTCGCCAATGTGATGCTTCACAGAGCTTTGACTACGCGAACGCGAAGGCTTTGGGCCTGGTGCCCAAGCCTGCCTCTACCTTCTAGCGCGAGCTCCCCATCGCGATCGCGGTGCAAATTTTCCCCAAACCTTCGCGAACGCGTTGCTTTCTTTACGAACACGAAGAACAAATCCTCACTTGCCCAGAATACTCTTCACGAATGCGAGGCCTCCCTCGCGAACGCGTACAAGGAAACCAGCATCAGCAAAAATCAGTAGTCTTCAAGTTCCGAAATGCACCGAACATGGTCCGAATCGCACCCGAGGCCCCCCGGACCTCAACCAAACATACCAACAAGCCCTAAAACATCATACGAACTCGCTCGAAGCGTCAAATCACATCAAATAACATTAGAATCACGTATTGCGCATCGATTCAAGCCTAATAAACTTGTAAGCTTTCGAATATCAAAACTAATACCGATCCATACCAAAACAGCTGTGATTGACTTCAAAATTTTGCATACAAGTCAAACTCTCCAACCTTTAATTTTCTAACTTTTGCCAATTCACGCTGGCACGACCTATGGACCTCAAAATAAACATCAGGACACGCTTTTAAGTCCAAAATAACCATACAGATCTATTAGAACCGACAAAAGTCCAATTTGGAGTCGTCTACACAAAAGTCAAACCACAGTCAATTCTATCAACATAAGACTCCAACTTAGGGTCTATGTGTCCCATTTCACTCCGAAACTCACCCGAAACCAAAACCAAACACCCCCTACAAGTCACATAATCATAATACAACATAGAGGACACAGTAAATAGGCGATCAGGGCTAAAATACTCAAAACGACCCACCCAGGTTGTTACATCCTCCTCCTCTTAAAACAAACGTTCATCCTCGAATGAGTATAGAGACATACCTGAAGTGGTAAAAAGATGAGGATAATGGCTGCGCATATCATGCTCGGTCTCCCAATTCGCCTGCTCGATTGGTTGACCCCTCCACTGAACCTTCACTGAAGTAATGTTCTTCGACCTCAACTTTCGGACCTGCCTGTCCAAAATGGCCACCGGCTTCTCAACATAAGAAAAATCCTTGTCCAACTGGACTGAGCTAAAGTCTAACACATGAGAAGGATCACCGTGATACTTCTGGAGCATTTTGAACTGCAGCTAGACTAGGTGGTAGTGCAAGCCTGTAGGCCACCTCTCGATTCCTCTCGAGAATCTTAAAAGGCCCGATATACCTAGGGCTCAACTTGCCCTTCTTCCCGAATCTCATAACACCCTTGATTAAATGATAAAAATAATGATATAGTCATGTAATTTAACCAAATTCAAGTTAGAATCACTTACCCCAATCACTTCCTTGAAAATCCCTCCAAGAATCGCCTAAATCTGAGCTCCCAAAGTCAAATTATGAAAAGTAACTCTAAATCTCAATTTTTATATTTTATATTCTGCCTAGACGTTCTCCTTTGCAAATGCAGAAAATGCCTCGTGTTCGTGAAGCACAAAACTCAGCTGCCTAGGAATCCTCTTACGCGAATGCAGAATCAACCTCGTGAAAGCGATGCTTCGCAGAGCTTTGCCTACGCGAACGCGTCCCCCTAACCGCAAACGCGAAGGCTTAGGGCCTGGTGCCCTAGCCTGCCTCTACCTTCAACGCGAACGCGTGCTCCCCATCGCGATCACGGTGCATATTTTCCCCAGACCTTCGCGAACTCTCTTCATGAACGCGAAGAAAAAAATCCTCACTTTCCCAGAATACTGTCCGAACACATACAAGAAAACCAGCACCAGCACTTCAAGTTCGGAAATGCGCCGAACATGGTTCAAATCACACTCGAGGCCCTCGAGACCTCAACCAAACATACCAACAAGTCCTAATATATCATACATACTATCTCGAAGCGTCAAATCACATCAAACAACACTAGAACCACAAATTACATCGATTCAAGCCTAATGAAATTTTGAACTTTCGAATTTCAAAACTAATGACGATTCATATCAAAACAGCTGCGATTGACTTCAAATTTTACACCCAAGTCATAAATGACATGACGGGCCTATTCCAAATTCCAAAATCAAAATTCGACCCTGATTTCAATAAAGTCAACTCCTAGTCAAACTCTCCAACCTTCCAAACCTTAAATTTTCTAACTTTCGTTAATTCACGCCGAAACGATCTACGGACCTCCAAATCTACATTCGGACACACTCCTAAGTATAAATCACCATACGGAGCTATTGGAACTGACAAAAATCCAATCTGTAGTCGTCTACACAAAAGTCAAACTACAGTCAACTCTATCAATTTAAGATTCGAACTTAGGGACTATGTTCCCATTTCATATGGAAACTCTCCCGAAACCAAAACCAAACACCCTCAAAAAGTCACATAACCATAATACAACATAGAGGAGGTAGTAAATAGGGGATAGAGGCTAAAATACTCAAAACAACCGGCTAGGTCGTTATAGGATTTTGTGTGCAAGGAAAAGTAATTACTTGGTTGTTTCTTTGGTATTCATGTGCTGATGAAGCTTGGGTTATTTGGTGCGAATTGGCTGTGTGTGGGGATTGGAGCAAGGTTAATGGTTTTCAATATGTGATATTTAAGGATTTTAGCTTTGTATATGGCTAGGGTTTGGGATTGGTAGTGAATGTGGACCGGATCTGCAGTATTTCTACATCAATAATGATTCTCGTGGCAATATTAAGGAAATGCAAGAAATAGCTATGGATTTGCAGAAGGTTCTTTTAGAGCGATCATATCGGATTGAGTTACTTTTGGGTTGGCAGTCTGCATGACTCGTTTGAGTCAGAGGAGATTAGTTTTGATGACTTGATTATGTGTTAACAAGTTCCGAAGAATTCACCATGGTTATGGCAATGGCCCGAAGTTGATATTTTCTACAGGTATAAAAGGTAAATTGCGTGTGGTGTTGTCCTCCTAGATTGAGTTATGTGAAAGGTTCTCGATTGATGAGGTGTTCAACTTGCTTGTGATTCGGGTTTGCTTATGTGTTTCTCCCTTATGCTATGACGTGTTGTGAGGTTACATTATTATTTGCACACATGTTGGGATTCTGTTTAGGCCTTACAGCGATATGAGCGAGAAGGCCCTCGCGATGTTGATTTGCTTATTGCACCATAGTTGTGCTTGCCTTTTTCCGTATTGTATTATGCCTACTCACCTCCCCACAGTTGTACTTATGCACTCTATCGTGTTAGATATTGATGCACATATGCTTAGTGAGCACGAGCATTGTGTCTTGATGGGTATCCCTACGTGGATTGAGATGTATAGCATCGAATTACGCGCTGCAACGGAGTTATATAAGATACCCTTCCTTGTGTTTATTTTGTGTGTTTTGTTTTTCCTTTGTGGGATGAGATAATGAAATTATGCCTATGTTTTTATATCAGCTATGCTTGTTGGATAGTCCCCGTACCTTTTTTTCTTTTCATTTTAGATATATCTGAGTAATTGCTTGTTTGGTGTACGGACCGCGTTGTGTGAGGTTCCATGAGACTTTTGGTGTGACTTGTCAGTTGAGCTGTTTGTATAGGCTGAGACGAGATTTTTGAACTTGGGATTTGCACTATCGTATTGGGGTAAGGAATATTTGGAAGAATAATATTATATTTCTGCTCAAAATTTGTCAATGGTCCTTATCGGATGAGAGAACTCCACGACTTATTGATTGAGTGAGTGGTTATGAGTTTCTACATGTTTCTTTCATCATTGGTAGAGTACAAAGTTTGCAACAAGGTTTTATTTGATATGAGGTTTGTTACCGGTACCCTATTTGGTAATGGGCAATTATTATGGTCTGAGATATTGCTATGGGCATATGAGCGATGGGCAACATTGTATGGTTATATCTTGTGAATATATTTATTATTTGTTACAGCTGGTTGATATCACTACAGTGTGTGCATTGCGAGAATCGGATCTTAGAAGGAGTCTTGGATGTTGAAATTTGGCTTTAAGGCTTATTGGTTAAGGTTAAAGGAAAATGTTCAATCGAGATTGTGTCGATGGGATTTTATGGATTGAGGTGATGTGGGATCACCCATTAGTATGTATATGGTGGGTTTATACAGTAAATTGACGGCTTTGAAATGACTCTTGGCACATTCGAGGACGAACGATGTTTAAGTGGGAGGAATGTAATGACCTGATCAGTTGTTTTGAGCTCTAGTTTTCTGTTTGGTGGTTTGAGACTTTGAGTAGCTTCATATGATGTATTATGACTTGCATATGGTCAGTTTTAGTTTTCGAGTGGTTCGGGATTAATTTGGGAAAATGAATCTCGGTTTGGAAGCTTTAAGTTGGAAGAGTGGACCAAAGTTTGGCTTTTGGGTAAACAGACTCGGAATCGAGTTTTTATGGTTCCGATAGGTTTGTATGATGATTTTTGACTTGTGCGTATGTTTGGATTCCGTTTTGGAGGTTCCTAGAAGGATTCGACACTATTTGTCGAAAGTTGGCAATTTGAAAAACTTAAGAGTTCCTAAGTTTGACCAAGAGTTGACTTTGATGTTATTGGACTTCAATTGGTGTTCTGAGACTTTGGATAGGTCTATATAATTGAATTGAACTTGTGTGCAAAATTTGGACGTAATCTGAAATGATTAAGTGTGATTCAGACATTCTATTAAAAGAATAAAGATTGAATAACTTAAGAGAAATTATATATTCCGTTTGATCCTTGATTCTTTGGTGTGATGTTTTTGAGGCTTTGTATAAGTTTGGATAATGTATTTGTATTTGTTGGTATGATTTGATGGGGTTCTAAGGGGCTCGGGTGTGTTTTGCATCATTGATTGACAAACTAGTTAAAGATTTGGAGTTTGACCATGGTCAATATCGGGTCAAGATGATTTCTTTTTGATGTTTTGAGTGCGTGAACAGGTTCGTAGGGTGTTTTACGATTGAAATGCATATATGATTTTTGTATAGGAGGTTCCAAATGAGTTTTGGATGCTAAAACGAAGATTCTTTTTGTTGCTGATTTTCTAGTGTAAAATAATTACAAAAATATCATTTTTGTCCCTTAAATTTTCACACTTCCTTTAAAATTTCAAAAATATTATATCTCTCTCATTTTAAGGTCAAATTGGGTGATTTAAAAGACTATCTTCGGTGTAATCTCGCAAGGATGATGTCGAACTTATCAAATATGAGTTTCGGGGTCATCTAAGATCTGATTCGAGCTATAATAACAGCTGTATTCTTTTTTTCTCGTTCTGAAATTTAGTCACTTTTTCTCACAAGGTTTTGTAGCTCGGATTTGGGCGATTTTGGAGGGGATTTTCACAATTTGGATTGAGTAAGTGGTTTTACTCGAATTTTATTATATTACATAATTCCATCTTCGATTTTGACATTTGATTTGATGAATCTAAAAGAGAATTTGTGGGGTTTTTGTCTAAACTTTCCTAAAGTGAATAATTGGATTTTGAACATTGATTCGGAGTCGGATTTGAGTAAAATTAGTATGGTTGAACTCATAATTGAATGTGTTGTCAAAGTTTTTGAGTTTTATCGGGTTTCGAGGTGTGGGCTCGAGTTGACATTTTGGTTGATTTTGAGTATTTGATTAGATATTCATCCTTTATCGTTTGAGTTTGCTTCTTATGGCATTATTTGATGATTTTGAGTTACTTTTGGCTAGTTTTGAGCCGTTCGGAGGTTTAATTGTGCGGTATGGTGCTTTTAGCGTACTTATTTGGCTTGTTCGAGGTAACTTCTTGCCTAGCTTTGTTGGAGAAATTTTTCTTAATAAAATAATATTGTTTACCACCCGAGGGGGTGATGCATATGTGAGGTGACGAGCGTATATGCATGTACCAGGACAAACTATGCTTAAGGGTAGATTATACGATTTTTTGTGCCTTGTTGGAATATATGACTTTTTTGCTTCATGTTTTACTTGACTTTTATATTAATATGAATATGAATTTCAATGTTAGAAACCATGATTTAGCTAATTATAACTTGATTACAAATTTGACAGACTTTTTGTAAAATTATTGAAGTGCTAAATTCGGTCTTTGCTATACTTAATCACAAATACATCGCTACGACTGTTATTCTTGAGATATTTTGGTTCTATACTTGAGTTGATGATCGCTTTTGAGATTTGTTGAGATACTTGAACAATAAGGTTTTTGAGGTTTATTGAATTGTTATTGGCTTGAAAGATGTGATTGGTGTTCATTTGGAATATTTGCTTAATCACTCTCCTTGATGTTATTTATGCTTCCTACCTTCTTCGTTATTGATATACATATGCTTGGTGAGGAAGAGTATAAAGAACGAAGGGTGATGCCATGCCATTGCAAATACATTATCATGTGAGAAAAGTATAAAGCACGAAGGGTGATGTCATGCCATTTCGTATACATAATCGTGTGGGAAGGAGAGTAAATCACGAAGGGTGATGCAGTCCCGTTGTATATACAGTATTATGTAAGGGCGAGAGTAAAAGCACGAAGGGTGATACCGTGCCATTCTTTTTATATTATCATGTGTTCTTGGAACGAAGGGTGTTTTCGTGCAAGCGAGGACGAGAGACATGCATTATATTGTGATATCTTTTCCTTGTGTATAAATTTATGGCTTTATCTTGAGCTGTTACTATTGCACCTATGTTTTCTATGTGACTTGTCATTGTTCTGTCATTGTCCTCTATCTCAATTGTTGTTGTATTATCCCATGCTTTCTATCTGTTTAGCTTATAGATATCATGCTTTCCTTCTTGTTTGTTATATCTACATCCATGCCATTTCTCATTTGTTGCACTTTTGTATAATCCTTCTACCATGTTAGTTATCTATGTGTTCTATCGTTTAGCTTATAAAGATCACGTTTTCCTTCATTTTTTCTATATCTACATCTATGTCATTTCTCTTTAGTTGCACTTTCATATAAGCCTTCTACCATGTCAGTTAGTGAAATTTATGTTCTCATATATTAATTGTTGTCGTTACTTCTGTGCCTCCCACCTAGTCTGTTATCGTTATCCATATACACTGCCTTGTTCATTATTGCTACCTGTGTACTTCCCACTTCGTCTTTACCGTTATTGACATTTCTTTCACCTTGGTTGTACTATTTTACATATATTTGGTGAAGAAGAGATAAATGCACGAAGGGTGTTGCCGTGCTATTTGATTTCATATATTGAGTACATTTCTCACACTATGAAAGTTCTTGATTTTCTACTGTAGTTTGATGGTCATCGCTTTAAGGAAAGGACTGATTGTGATATTGAGAAATATTGACCGTAATTTCTTCTAGTAATCATTTACTGCTTCGCATATTTCTTCTTGTATTCCTCTCCATTATTTTCTAGTATTGTTTCTATAGCAATTATATTGTACATGTTATATCAGTGAGTATCTTTTAACTAAAAGCCTCGTCTCTAGTTCACTGAGGTTAGTCAAGATACTTACTAGATACATGAGGTCGGTTGTACTCATACTATACATCTGCAACTTGCGTGCAGATCTTGGAGCTGAGATGCCGTAGTGTCACAACGAAAAACTCGATATGTCGTGATGGCACCTATCATAGTACTAGGCAAGCCGACAATCACAAATAACTACGTATTTTTAAATTGAAAACGAGATGAAGCAGGTTTAACAGTAACAACTCTCATAAATAGTCGATAAGAGATACTGCGACTCACATACAACATTCCCAAACTCTGGATGTCAATGAGTACATGACCATCTAAATGACAATACAGTCTAACTACTAAAACAACTATCTAGAAAGATAGAACATTGCCAATAAACTGAAAAGAAGGAGAGTCGAGGTCTATTGACGCCAAGACAGCTACCTCAATAATCTCCAAACAGATAAAGCTCTAAATCTAGCAACCGTGATGCCCGGAGGTACCTGGATTTGCACATGTAGTGCAGAGTGTAGTATGAGTACAACCGACGCAATGTACTCAATAAATAACAGGCCTAACCTTGGGCTGAAAGCAGTGACGAGTTTAGAAAGGTACAATCCAAATCCAGATAACAACAACGCGATATGATAGGAAAATGACAATAATAACTCAGAGAAAGCCTTATAATCAGTTTGTAGACAGTTTAGAAATGTTGACATGCTTTCAAATATTTAACAGTTGAAGCTCAACACTCACAAAATATGCCAAGTATGACTGATATGAGGAATGTTACGTCTCTATATCTACATGTCAAACGTGCATGTCACATGTACTGCATCACAATGATAACCTCACGTACTCACACTCTCAGAGTACTCAATTCACGTCTCCACTCTCACTCATCACACTCAATCACTCAATATTGTATGGTACCTGCGCTCATTGCTGGTATGTTAGACTTCGGAGGGGAGTATCCTGCCCAAGCGCTAATATAAAGCCAATATGGTTTGCCACGACATGCAGCTCGATTCCATAATAATAGATAAAGCCTATAATTCCTGCTGCGGTGTGCAGCATGATCCATAATAATAATATACATAAAGCCAAGAAGGCATACTACGGCGTGCAGCCTGATCCACAATCTCACTCACAACACAGCTCTCAGGCCCCAACTTAGTCATTAATCTCTCCGGTCTCTTAGGCTCACAAATCTCATGCCAATCAGCCCAAACAATGATACATGATGCAACAATAAATAACAATGGAGTCTGAGATATGATATGCAAATGATGGATGTGATTGAGTACATAATTGCAATTTAAACAAATAATTCAACAGTAGAAATAACCTTTGTAGGTCTCAACAAAATAAGCATGTAGCCTAAACATGACCTCTAACATGGATTGCTGCTCAATTACTCTAACACGTAGGGAGTTCATGAATATAAACAAGGTTTGATAACTACACAGTACCGCAGAAACAACCGAGTCGCAATTACCACGGTACACGCCCGTCACCTAGCATGTGTGTCACCTAACCACCAACCACATAACGCGTATTTCAGGGATTCATACCCTCAATACCAAGTTTAGAAGTGTTACTTACCTCAAACTGCACAAATCCCTACTCCAACAAGCCCTTGCATTGTGAATCGGCCTCCGAACGACTTGAATCAAGCCACAAACAACTTAATACAATCAACACAAGCTATAAGAATCAATTCCATATGATAAAGCTAGGTTCTTTAAAAAAAAAAGGCAAAAAATCAACTCCGGGCCCACGTCTCAAAATCCGACAAAATTAACAAAATCCGAACACCCATTCAACATTGAATCCAACCATACAAAAATTACTCAATTCCGATCTCAACTCGACCTACAAATCTTCAAATTATAGTTTATGAAATTTATACAATTATTCCCAATTTTTCCAACCCAAAACAGTAATTAAATGGTAAAAACAATGATAGCTTTATGTATATTAACCAAATCCGATTTAGAATCACCTACCCCAATCAATAGCTTGAAAATACCTTCAAGAATCACCTCAATCCGAGCTCCCAGAGTCCAAATGCGAAATAATACTCTAACCGTCCTTTTGAAATTATATATTCTACCCACTTGTTCCTCTTCGCGATCACGAAGGACAAAAATCACTACCCTCTAAATTACACTTTGCGGACGCCAACACACCATCATGAAAGCACTGGTTTATTCCCCCAAAGGTACGCGATCGCGGACACACTCATGCGATCGTGTAGGGAAACGCGTATGACCTCCCAGGCCTCCTCTTCCTTCATCGCGAACGTGGCACCTATCATGCATTCGCGTAGCACTGACTCCTCAAGCTTCGTGATTGCAGACCTATTCTTGTGAATGCGTAGAAAAATTTTCCCAGTCACCCAAACAACCCTTCTCGATCGCGGACCTCCACTCGCGATCGCATATAAAGAAACCAACAACGGACATGACATCAATCCAACAAGTCCAAAAATGAGCCGAACATGATCAGAATCACACTCGAGGCCCCTGTGACCCCATACAAACATATCAACATATCCTAAAACATCATACGAACTTAGTCGAGGCTTCAAATCATATCACATAACATTAAATATATGAATCGGACCCCAATTCAGGCCTATTGAAACTAATGAATTTCCAACATCTATAATCGATGCCGAAACCTATCAACCCAACTCCGATTGACCTCAAATTTTGCACACACTTCATATATGATACAACAGACCTAGTCCAACTTCCGGAACAAAAATTCGAGCCCGATAACCACAAAGTCAACTCTCGGTCAAACTTCTCAACTCTCCAAACTTCAACTTTTCCAACTTTTGCCAATTCAAGCCAAAATCACCTACAGACCTCCAAATCAATATTCGGACACACTCCTAAGTCCAAAATAACAATACGAAGCTATCAAAACTATCAAAGCTCCATCCCGGAGTCATTTACATATAAGTCAACATCCGGTCAACTCTTTCAACTTAGGCTTCCAACCTTGGACTAAGTGTCGCAATTTATTCTGAAACATCCTCAGAACCAAACCAACCATCCCGGCATGTCACATAATAACAAGCAAATACAGAATAAAGAATAAATGGGGGAACAGGCTACAATACTCAAAATGACCGGTTGGATCGTTAAATTCTCCCCCTCTTAAACAAACGTTTGTCCTCGAAAGGGTCTAGAATCATACCTGGGGTCTCAAATAAGTGGGGATATCTGCTATGCATCTCTTGCTCGGTCTCTCAAGTAGCCTCCTTGACTGGCTGACCTCTCCATTTTCTCCTTCACTGAAGCTATATTGTTTGACCTTAACTTTCGAACCTGCCGATCCAAAATGGCCACTAGCTCCACATCATAAGTTAAATCACCATCTAACTGAACCGTGCTGATGTCTAAAACATGAGACAGATCGCCAAAATATTTTAGGAGCATGGAAGCATGAAACACTGGATGAACACTCGATAAACTAGGCGACAATGCAAGCTTGTAAGCCACCTCTCCAATCGTTTCAAGCACCTCAAAAGGGCCAATATACCTAGGGCTCAACTTGCCTTTCTTCCTGAATCTCATAACACCCTTTATGGGCGAAACCCTGAGAAATACCTTCTCTTCCACTATGTAATCAACATCACAAACCTTCCGATCGGCGTAACTCTTCTGTCTATACTGTGCCATGTGAAGCCGATCTTGAACCAACTTAATCCCAAAGCATCCTGAACTAAGTCAATACCCAATATCCTAGCCTCACAAGCTTAAAACAACCGATTGGAAACCGAAAACGCCTCCCATACAAGGCCTCATATGGAGCCATCTGAATACTCGATTGGTAGATGTTGTTGTAGGCGAACTCTGCAAGCGGCAGAAAATGATCCCAAGAACCCCTGAAATCTATGACACAACCGTATAGCATATCCTCTAACATCTGAATGGTGCGCTCGGACTGTCCATCCGTCTAAGGGTGGAATGTTGTACCCAACTCAACCCGTGTGCCTAACTCTCGCTGCACTACTCTCCAAAACTGCAAAATGTGAACTGCGTGCCCCGATCTGAAATTATGGACACCGGCACACCGTGAAGGTGAACAATCTCACGGATATAGATCTCTACCAACCGCTCAGGAGAATATGTAGTCCCAACTGGAATGAATGAGTGGTCTTAGTCAACCGATCCACAATCGCTAAAATAGCATCAAACTTCTTCAAAGTCTGTGGGAGCCCAATTACGAAATTTATGGTGATACGCTCCCATTTCCACTTCGGAATCTCAAGCCTCTGAAGTAACCGCTCGGCCTCTAATGCTCGTACTTCACCTGATGACAATTCAAGCCCCGAGCTACAAACTCCACTATGTATTTCTTCATCCTCCTCCACCAATAGTGCTGCCTCAAGTCCTAATACATCTTTGCGGCAACCGAATGAATGGAATTACCGAGAACTGTGGGCCTCCTCAAGAATCAACTAGCGTAGCCCATCCACATTGGGTACACAAATTCGAACTTGGATCCACAACACCCCATCATCCCCAATAGAATCTTCCTTGGCATCACCGTGCTGAACCATGTCCTTAAGGACAAGAAAATAAGTCATCATACTGATGCTCTATGATGCGATCATATAAAGAGGACCGAGAAACCACATAAGCTAGAACTCGACTAGGCTCCAAAACATCTAAACTCACGAACTGATTGGCCAAGGCCTGACATCTGATGCAAGCAGTCTCTCACCAATAGAAATAAATGCAAGGCTACCCATACTCACCGCCTTCCTACTCAAGGCATCGGCCACCACATTGGCCTTCCCAGGATGATACAAAATGGTAATATCATAGTCCTTTAGCAGCTCCAACCATCTCTGCTGCCTCAAATTTAGATCCTTTTGCTTGAACAAGTGCTGAAGACTCCGATGATCTGTAAATACCTTATAAGACACAACGTATAGATAATGCCTCCAAGTCTTCAATGCATGAACGATGGCTGTCAATTTCAAATCATGAACGAGGTAGTTCTTCTTATGAGACTCCAACTGGCGTAAAACATAAGCAATCACTCTACCCTTCTACAGCAAGACACACCCAATACAATTCCGAGAAGCATCACAATACACTATATACGAACCCAATGCTGAAGGCAAAACTAGAACCAGATCTGTGGTCAAGGCAGTCTTGAGCTTCTGAAAGTTCTCCTTACACTCATCAGAACACCTAAATGGAGCACCCTTCTGGGTCAACCTACTCAAAGGCACTGCAATGGACAAGTAACCTTCGACGAAGCAACGATAATATTCGGCCAAGCCAAGAAAACTTCGAATCTCAGTAGCTGAAGACGGTATGGGCTAACTCTGAACCGCCTCAATCTTCTTCGAATCCACCTTGATCCCATCATTGGACACCACGTGCCCCAAGAACGTCACTGAACTGAGCTAAAACTCACACTTGGAGAACTTAGTAAAGCTTCTCCTCCCTCAACCTCTGAAGTATGATCCTCAGATGTTGTTCATGCTCCTCCTGGCTACGTGAGTACACCAGGATATCATCAATAAATACTATGACAAACGAATGTTGTTAGGGTATTGGTCAGCCTGAAAGACATCACAAGAAATTCATTGTGACCATAGCGGTCTCGAATGCCGTCTTCAGAATATCCGAGTCCCGAATCTTCAGCTGGTGATACCCAGACCTCAAATCAATCTTAGAGAACACTCTAGCTCCCTGAAGTTGGTCGAATAAGTCATCAATGCACGACAAAAGATACTTGTTCTTAATTGTAACTTTGTTCAACTGTCTATAGTCAATGCACATCCGCATAGTACCATCCTTCCTCTTCACAAACAGAACTGGTGCACCCTAAGGCGACACACTAGGCCTAATGAACCCCTTATCAAGAAGCTCCTGAAGCTGCTCTTTCAATTCCTTCAACTCTGCTGGTGCCATGTGGTACGGAGGAATAGAAATGAGACGGAGTGCCCAGCACTAAGTCAATACCAAAGTCAATATCACTGTGGGGTGGCATGCCCGATAGGTCTATAGAAAACACATCCGAAAAGTCTCGCTCTACAAAAATAGAATCAATAGAAGTATCAGCACCAATATCCCTCAAAAAAGCAAAAATATGACAAACACCCCTTCCCAGCCATCTGTTGGGCCTTCAGATATGAGATCACCCTACTAGGAACATAGTCTAGAGGACCTCTCCACTCAATCCTTGGGAACCCCAGCATCGCCAACGTCACGATCTTAGCGTGATAATACGGAATAGCATGACATGGGGACAACCAATACATACCCAGAATCACGTCAAAATCAACCAATGGTCATCATACACACCGATACACACGGTTCACAATAATAGAATCACCCGCTAGCGTAGATACATGAACCAGCGAAACTAAGGACTAATAGGATATATCCAAATAACGAGCAAAATATGATGATACATACGAATAAGCGGACAAGGGCGAAGCTAGAGTGTCACGAACGAGTTCGGCCGAACCCAATAGCTTTGATTCGAACCTTGTATTTGGCTTTTAAAAATCCATTAAATATACATAAATTCATACTTTAGAACCTAGTAACTTAAAATGATTAGAATATTGAACCCATAAGCTTGAAATCCTGGCTCCGACTATGTAAGTGGAACCAGGGTCAAATAATATAGAAGCATCCCTGTGGCATACTGGGAAAATACCTGTGATCACTGCGTCTGAAGTAACGGCCTTTGGCCTGGCAGGGAAAGCATAGCATCGAGCCTGACCGCCACCTGATAAGCGTCCCCCTCTAGGGTGTCCTCTAGTTGCTTGAGCCCCACCCCGAGCTGGCTGAGCGGGTGATGAAGTAACTAGTAGGAAAGTCATAATCGGGCCCTTCTACTGAACTAGACCTCCCAAGAAATGGGGACAATACCTCCTCACATGTCCAAACTCATCACACTTGTAGCAACTCCGATCCGTTACTGGTGGTGGAGACTGAATCGGACCCCGAGAACCAGAATAGCTACTAGAAGAACCTTGTATAGATGAACCCTAAACTAATGGAGCACGATATGAACTTTATGCCGGGATGGCGCTGAGAGATGACTGACCCGGATGAGCACTTTAAGAACCATAGCTAGTTGATGCACCACGATGAACTGGAAGATTCATCTGAGTGGTTCTATAAGGACAACCCCTACTGTGGTGGGACTTCCCTCCAATAGAAACATCGCTGAAACCACCCTAACCACGAGGCCTCTTGGACTCCCTCTCCTCATGCTCCTGACTACTGACCCGCTCTAGCCGCCTAGCAATATCAATAACCTCGACGAACCTAGCACTTGATTCAATCTCCCAAATTATGACAAAACGCAATCCAGAGTTGAGGCCATCAATAAACCTCCTAATCCTCTCCCACTCTGTCAGGACCAACCAGATCGTGTAACGAGCCAACTCTGAAAATCTCATCTCATACTGGGTCATAGACATACCTTCCTGGTGTAGCTGCTCAAACTGCCTACGCAACTCCTCCTTGGGGGTCTGTGGAACAAACTTCTCCAAGAAGAGAATGGAGAACTCATGCCACGTGAGTGGTGCAGCACCGGCTGGCCTGCTCAACTCATAGGCCTCCCACAATATGAAGGCTGCCCCCCACAGTTGAAAAGTAGTAAATAAGACTCCACTAGTTTCTAGAATACCTGTCGTGCGAAGAATCCGCTGGCACCTATCCAAGAAATCCTGAGCATCCTCTGACTCAGCCCCACTGAATGATGAAGGTTGAGCCTCCCAAACCTCTCTAGCCTCTTTTGCTCCTCGACACTTATAGGGGACCCACCTAGGCTTGAGCAGCGACAACCAACTAGGCTGGTAGTACTCCCCGTGTCTGAAGTCCTTGAACCACCTGCTCTGGAGTACGGGCAGCGGGAGCCTGAGAACCTCCCCCGGCCTGAGAAGTGGCTGGTGCAGCCTGAACCAAAACCGCCCGAGCAAGGACTAGTGCATATGGTCAATATCTGGGCTAAAGCCTCTTGAAGGCCTGGAATCACAATAGGCACATCTGGTGCGTGAGCTGGTTCCACCGGCTCAACCAAATCTGGAATCTGCTCCTGAACTAGATTAATTAGTGGCTCTATGGGTGCTACTGTACGAGCTGCACCTCAGCCTCAACCGCGGCCTCAGCCTCTCATGGCCCTAGCTGGTGGTACTAGTGGCCGTCTGCCCGATCCGATAGCACATGTTCTCACCATCTATGAGCGAATAGAAAAACAAAAATTAAGTTTTCAGAATCAACAAATCCGCACGACAAGATTACAAGAAGGCATAGTTTTCCTAAAGGCAGCCTCTCTAAGATAAGCGCAGACATCTCTGTACCATTCCGCAAGACTCGACTAAACTTGCTCATGACTCGCGAGACCTATGTAACCTATGCTCTGATACAAACTTGTCACGACCCAAAACTTAACATGTCGTGATGGCGCCTATCACAGTACTACGGAAGCCGACAACCATAAATAACTATGCATTTTTAAATTGAAAACGAGATGAAACAGGTTTAACAGTAACAACTCTCATAAATAGTCGATAAAAAATACTACGACTCACATACAACATTTCCAAAATCTGGATGTCACTGAGTACATGAGCATCTAAAATGACAATACAGTCTAACTACAAAAAGAACTATGTAGAAAGATAGAACAATACTAATAAACTGAAAAGAAGGAGAGTCGAGGTCTGCGGACACCAAGGCAGCTACCTCAATAGTCTCCAAACCGATGAAGCTCCAAATCTAACAACCATCATGTCCAGAAGTACCTGGATTTTCACACGAAATGCAAAGTGTAGTATGAATACAATCGACCCAATGCACTTATTTAGGAATAACCTTCAGCTGAAAGTAGTGACGAGCTCAGAAAGGTACAATCCAAATTTAGATAACAACAACGTGGATATGACAGAGAAAATGACAATAATAACTCAGAGAAAGCCTTATAATCAGTTTGGAGACACTTCAAAAATGTAGACATGATTTCAAGTGTTTAACAGTTGAAGCTCAACATGGATAAAATATGCCAAGTATGACTTATTGATGAATGTTATGTCTCTATATCTTACATGTAAAATGTGCATGCCACATGTTTTGCATCACGTACTCACACTCTTAGAGTACTCAATCTGATTGTCTCCACTCTCACTCATCACACTCAATCACTCAGTACTGCATGGTACCTGCACTCACTGTGCTCACTAAATAATATGGCTTGTCGCAGCATGCAACCCGATCCCATAATAATAGATAAAGCCTATAAGGCCTGATGCGGCATGGAACACGATCCATAATAATAATATATATAAAGCCAAGAAGGCCTACTGCGGTGTGCAGCCCAATCCACAATCTAACTCACAACACGGCTCTTTGGCCTCAGTCATCAATCTCTCCAGTCTCCCAGGCTCACAAATCTCATGCCAATCAGCCCAAACAATGATACATGATGCAACAATAAATAACGATAGAGACTAAGATATGATATGCAAATGATGGATGTGACTGAGTACATAATTGCAATTTAAAAAAATAATTCAACAGTAGAAATAACCTCTGTAGGTCTCAATGGAATAAGCATATAACCTAAACATGATTTCTAACATGGATTGCAGCTCAATTACTCTAACATGTAGGGAGATCATGAATAGCAACAAGGTTTGATAACTACATTGTACCACATAAACAATAGAGTTGCAATTACCACGGTGCACGCCCACACACCTGTCACCTAGCATGTCTCACTTCAACACCAACCACATAACACGTATTTTGAGGGATTCATACCCTCAGAACTAGGTTTAGAGGTGTTACTTATCTCAAACCACGCAAATCCCTACTCCAACAAGCCCTTGCCTTGCAAATCGGCCTCCGAACGACTCGAATCTAGCCACAAACAACTTAATACAATCAACACAAGCTATAGGAATCAATTTCATATGATAAAGCTATGTTCTTTAACAAAAGTCAAAAAGTCAACCTGGAGCCCAATCTCAACTCGACCTTCAAATCCTTAAATTATAGTTTATGAAGTTTCAACAATTTTCTCAAATTTTTCCAACCCAAAACACTAATTAAATAGTAAAAACAATGATAGATTCATGTATATTAACCAAATCCGAGTTAGAATTACTTACCCCAATCAATACCTTGAAAATCTCTTCAAGAATCGCCTCAATCCAAGTTCCCAAAGTCAAATGTGAAATAATACTCTTGCCTCGTTTTGAAATTATATATTCTTCCCAGTTGTTCCTCTTCTCGATCGCGGAACTCCCTCGCGAACGTGAATAACAAAAATCACCTCTCTCCAAATTACACTTTGCGAATGCCAACACACCATCGCGAATGCGCCGACTTATTCCCCCAAAGGTACGCGATCATGGACATACTCATGTGATTGCGTCGCGCAACGCGCCTGACCTCCCAGGCCTATTCTTCCTTCATCGCAAACGTGAAAGAATCACGAACCTATTCTCGCGAACGCATAGAAAAATTTCCCCAGTCTCCCAAACAACCCTTCGAGATAGCGGACCTCCACTCGCGATCACGTATAAGAAAACCAACAACAGACATAACAACAATCCAACAAGTCCAAAAATGAGCTGGACATGATCCAAATCACACCCGAGGCGCCCGGGACCCCATCCAAACATACCAACATATCTTAAAACATCATTAGCAATTAGTGTTGATATTTTTTTATGTGTTATGAGGCTTCGAGTAGGTCCGAATTATGCTTATGAACTTGTTGGTGCATTTGGATAGGGTCTTGAGTGGCTCGGGTGTGTTTCAGTCCACCTGGAGTTAAGTCCAAATTGCAGAAATTACTGGTACTGATTTCCTTTTTCACAAACACGATGGGTGTCACCCGTTCCTGATGAAGGATTTTGGGCAGGGGTGTTTTTGTTCTACGCATTCGTGATCATGGGGTCACGTTCGCGAAGGTTTATGACCTGTGGACTTTGCATTCACGATGGAAGGTTCGTGTTTGCATAAAAGGGGCTGGGTCTAGGGGTCAGCGGGTCGTTGCCCTTCGCGTTCGCGAAGGATAGGTCCCGTTTGCGAAGCTTTGGCTGGGCTAGCCTTCACGATCGTGAGGACCTGGTCACGTTCGCGAAGAGGCTTTCTGGGCCTTGATAGATTTTACCTTCACGATCGTGAGGGCCTTTTCGCGATCGCGAAGAAGGACCACTGGGCAGAAACATGTTATAAAAGTGTGACTAGGCTCATTTTTTGTCATTTCACATTGGTTTGGCCGATTTTAGAGCTTCTTGGAGAGGGATTTTCACATAGCAATTGAAGGTACGCGATTTCTACCTAATGTGAGTTTAATACATAGATTACGGGTAGATTTCAACATAAAAATTATGAAAATTATGGGATTATTTTGAAAACCTAGGGTTTGGTAAAAATGGGATTACACCATCGAATTGGTTATGGAATTATATAGAAATTATATATTTGAGTTCATAAGGCCATAGGTAACATTATTCTAAAAAACATTTTGGAATCCAGGCACGTGGGCGGGGTGACTTTTAGAAACTTTCCGCTTTGGGTTTGTTAATTTCTCTAATAGATAAATTATGAACTTTTGAGCATATATTGATTAGTTGGTATGACTTTTTACTAGTTTCATGTTGCTCGGCGTTATTGTGAGTCTATTAGTGTGGTTTGAGGATCGGGAAGAGGACTTGAAAATAAGATAAGTCTCTTGCCTAACCTTGTAAGAGGAAATTATTCCTGTAGGTATTTAAACTGTGTGTGCTACGTACGCACGAAGTGACGAGACTCCGTATGTAGCTAAAATCATGTTTATGTCTGGGTAGACTTAGGACTTTATCATGCAATATTGGTATTATTTGAACCCAACTTGCTAGTCTAATTTTTTGAATTTATAATTGAAATTTGATTAGGGATTATGTTAGGCCGAGCTTTGGTACTTCGAGTTTTGGCTGAATATTCAATTGTTGATAGAAAATTATGCTTCTTTATGTGCCTATCCCGGTGTTGTAATTGTATGACCCGTAGTTCGAAGAGTTTCTCTATTCCTATGGATCGGACTGAACGCGTCGGCAATATATATTATGATGCATCCATGGATTGGGCCGTACGACCTCGATAGTGTATATAATTGATTATTATAGATCGGGCCCTATGACATCAGCATAACTCGTGCGTAATATCGTTTGTAGTCCGAATATACCTGATATTTCCTTCATGACTTGAGAATTGAAACTTACTTGATGGTTCTTATTTATTGAAATAGCATGTGATATTTGGGGATTTTAAATTGATATTTTGTTAAAGAATCACAGTATTTATTGTTTCTTATCCCATTGTTACATGATACTTACTGAGTACACGTTGATTAGAGATGGAGCATTTGACTTTCTATGACTTTATTTTGACTCTTGGGCTCATCTTTTGACTCATATTATGTACTTCCTATGTGGTTGAATTTTATGATTAATGTGCTTAGTTGTTTAACTTTATAGTCGGGTTTGAGCTATCCTGAGTAAGCCATGTGCATTGTGTGAGGTGAGATATTTGGTTGTACTCTATGTCGTCCCTTTCTAGTCTAGAACTTGCCCAGTGTGTGAGTTAAAGTGAAATAAGAAAGCTTTGAGTCTAGAAAATGATATATGCTTTTCTTTGATTAAACTTTGAGCTACTGGCCTACTAGTGATAAAATCATCCTTTGTTAGCCCATTTGAGCCTGTAAACCTTTTATTTGGTACCTACACTGCCAGCCGAATCCCCTTTGTTCTTAATTAAATCTTGTCAAACCTTTACCTTTGAAAACACTTAAGTCACTAAAAGAGAAGAGAAAGAGATTGGGCAGCTTTTGCGTAACGACCCCACCTCTCATTTTGTGTAATAGCTCCCCGTTTTTCCTTTTGATTCTTTAACCATGTGTGCTTATGGTTTTATGACCTACGGGGTTGATAATTTTCGTTCGGGGAATATTTTGGGTTAATTTGGACCCTTTGATTCTTGGGTTAGAAGCCTAAGTTGTTTGTGTTAACCAATGGTTGACTTTTGTGAAAACGATCCCAAAACGGTATTTTGGGGGCTCCGATTACTTCGTATCGTGATTTTTGACTTGGGCGTATATCCGGAATCAAATTCAGAAGTCCGTAGGTTGATTTGTATTGTTTTGCCGAAATTTGGCAATTTGAAGTTGAAATGTTTTACCGTAGATTGACTTTTAGCTATGAGTTTGGAATTTTATTTTAGGACTTGGAATAGGTCTGTTATGCTAGTTAGAACTTGTCTGCAAAATTTGGTATCATTTGGAGTTGAATTGATTCGGACGCTTAGTTGCTAGTCTAGAAGTTCTTGAAATATACTTTGAAATTCATGCGTTTTAGTGTTCGATTTGTAGTTCTAGATGATATTTTTGTGTTTTACTCACGCGAGCGAGTTTGTATGATGTTTTTAGACTTGTGTTGATGGATGGTTTGGAGCCCCGAGGGCTCGGATGAGTTTCAGATATGATTTGGAATGGTTTGAACTGAAAATGAAATTCCGGTGTGATGGTGCCTAATTGTCGCAATTGCGAGCACCAGCTTCGCGGCTGCGAATGTCACACCTCTTTTCGATACATTCCCGGAAAGGAAATATATTAGAAGAGTTTTTCCAATTAAAGTGACATTTAATCGAAATGGGATTATTTATTTAATTTTTAGAGTCGCCACTTGGAGTATTTTAATTGGTGTTCCAAGTCACCGATTTATTTTATCCCAAATCGAGGAAATATTTCGACTTTCTTTTAAAGTCTGCGAACCAGAAATTCTAAGTAAGGAATTCTGTTAACCCGAGGGAAGGTGTTAGGCACCCTCGGATTCCGTGGTTCTAGCACGGTCGCTTAATTGTTATAATCAGCTTATTATCTGATTTAATACCTGTTATTAACCTATGGTGCATTTTTACTTTATTCCGCTTTTTCGCTTTTAAATTATTGGAGAATTGCGATGTTAATCAAAGTATGTTACGAATTACGTCACATAAATGCACCCGTAATTTGTAACATCTTTCAATTAAACATCGGGATTTTGGATTTGGGTCACATAAATGCGCACCCGAATTTAAGAAATTTAATTAATATACTAACGCGCCCAAAGCAAATTACGCGTTTTTAGTTTGTCGAGGGCCATGGAATTCGCTAAATAGCGCACCTCGATTTTTTTATGTGTTTAATTAATGAGGGCCATATGTTTGTATATTTATTTGGTATGGCACACCTCAAATTAATTTTAATGTTTTTATTAGTCAAATTTGTTTAAATCGGGCCACCTAAAAGGTACCCCCGAAGGTTGGCATTGTCACTATGTCACGGAAACCGTACCCATGGCGACAATGTAATTAATCTTTGTAACTTTGAAGCGTCGAGGCTTACTCACTCTAATTGTGCACTTAGTTAATTGGGAGGGCCATCAATTGTAGGGCACACCTCTATCACACTAGAGCAATTTCTAACACTAGGCATCATTACTAGAGATCGCGTCAGCTATCATGTTCATTTGGTTTCCAATGAATGAATTAAACCCGATAACCATTAATCAATGTAGGCTCATTTGCAAAAATAACTATAGATGTGCAAAGTAAACAACTTGATACCTTTGGGGTTAGTCTTAGAAACAAAACAGAAATCAACTTCATTCGATTCTAAAATGTATATATAGATTGTTGTTTTCAGGAGTGCATCCAAGAATAAACCACTCACTTTAAACATCATTCTTCGCAGGATAAGCACCTTCAAGATTAATTTAATGGCGTGGTTTAATTATACAAACTGTCGAGGAATTTCCAGCCCAAAGAGCATACTGGATTTTCAGTACCAATCCTAGGCGACATTATTCATATCCACAACACTATCTTTAAATCACTACTGAAACTTTGACATTTAGCCAACCAAGCTCTAATACGATTAATGTCAAACTGAATCGTTGTTAACAAATTACTAACATACCATAAACCAATGGAATAAATGTGAATTCATCAAACAACAACAGATCATAAATTACTTCAAACCACAAAAACATACATGAATCCTTGAGTGAACAAAAACAATAACAACTGAGTCATTTAATGACATCGAGAGTGACAAAAACAACAACCAACCAACTTCAGAGAGTACTTATGCATCGAACAACATGTTGATTCAAATTTCTGAGACGAAATTACATGAGAAGCTAGACACTGACCTATGCGAATCGACCAACGAAACGACCTCGTCAAAGCAGCAACAAATGAACAGAACAGTAACTCAATCTCACTTCCACTGGATCGAAAACTTTCACAAGAGCTCGACGAATTCGAATGTGAACTCGCCGGAGACCTCGAACTCCATTTTAATGTTGTTGTATTATGTCAAAAAAAAAGGCTGCTTTTAGGTATTTTTGATGGAGTTTTTCAAAGCTGAAAATACTGGTGCTTTAAGTGTGTTTTTGGGCTACTCGGGGACTATTTTTCAGTTGGTTTCGCAGCTGAAATGCAGCAGTTTCGGGGTGGGATTTGAGGATGAAAAGGGTACTTTACATGGCTGTTTTTGCTGGGTTTGGAGTATCGATTTTGGTGCTGTTCTTGGGTAAAAAGGGTGCTGGTTTTTGCTGCGTTTTGGGACACTTTTTCAGCTCGTTTTGGAGCTGTTTTGACTGGGAGTTTGGCAGGTCGTTTTGGGACTGTTTTGTAGAGTTTTTATGGCTGATTTTCATGGTTTGATGGAGGAGTTCTGATGTTGTTTCATTTGGGAAGAAGGGGGTGCGTTTTGGACGAGAAGATAGAGGAGAAGGGGGTCCGTTTTTTTGGGGAAGAAGAGCTCTGTCGCTGGTCAGGAAA
>MCJB01048409.1:3829-47882 GCA_002018475.1 Nicotiana obtusifolia | reverse complement strand
GCAGGCGTGCCACCCGCTCCCACTTTCATAATATCTCGTGGCAGGCTTTCATAATATCTCGTGGCAGGCGTGCCACCCGCTCCCACTTACAATATATCCTGTGGCAGGCGTGCCACCCGCTCCCACTTACGATACCACAACAATCGCAAGAAGTCCCAGCAAAGGAACAAGGCAACATAACAACTTCGCAATTGGGAATAAGCAACATCAAACAATCATCCTGGCTAGGGGGAAATCAGCTATAACCAAACCATATTCAACTCCAATTTAGCTCAATCAATGTTATTACTTAACTACAGCCGAAGTTCTACAATTAACCTCCTAACCCAATTATCATTTCATTAAACCTAGACACGACGCTACTATTGTGACACCGGATCCCTTAAACTCCTAATGAACTCCTAATATACTACCCATGACTTAGACACTGAACCCCTTTTTGACTTCTAACACTTCCTTATTCAACTAGTCCATCTAACAATCTAAATTATGCTGAATAAAAGATACATCAACCCGTAATCACGAGGAACAATCATAATAATAAATTCATGTGGTAGGCGTACCACCCGCCCTCATTTCACGATATCTTCTGGTAGGCGTGCCTCCCGCTCCCACTTATTTCACAACAATATCACGGATACTATTCAGAAATTAAAACAATAGTTGCACAACAATTATTAATAACGACCCACGGTCATGCTCGACACCAATGTATAGGTACTCGTCACCATACCTATACATTGTTCTCAACAAGAATCAATTTAGCAACTAGCATAGAATTTCTAGTCCCTCAAGCTAAGATTAGGACAAACACTTACCTTGCTTTGCCAAAATCTCTGATTTTCCAAGGAATCCAAATCCTTGCAACAATAAAATCACGAGCCTTCGATACTCAAACTCGTCTGACCCCTTTTTGGGTACTGTTCACGATAGAGTTTGCAGTAATTCGAGCTGGGGTTTTGGGGTTTAAATGGGGAAAGCTGGGTTGGTAATTGGAGGTTGATAGGTATGTGATGGAGATGTTTTCATGGAATTTGGGATTGTTTACAAGGTGATTTGGGGGTTGATTTGTTAGGGTTTGAGGGTGTTTTGGTGAGTTTTACAGAGGAAGTATCGAAAATAAGAGAGTTTTTGTCGGTTAGAGTTGTGGGTTTTTATTTATAGGGGGTCAAAAGTCGGAAAAAGATGAAGCTGCCAGATGCCAGAATGCGATCGCATTCTAGTCGCAGACACTATATGCGGTCCGCATTTGGACCGTATTTCTCACATGACATTTGGCCCAAAACTCTGCCTCACTCTGCGACCTCAACTGTGAGATATGCGATCGCATTCTGCAAATGCGAACCGCATTCCCGTTGCATTTTCAACAAAAAGTTTGCCCAGTTCTCTGCTTCACTATGCGCTGAAGGATGCCAACTATGCGATTCGCATTTGCACTATGCGATCGCATAGTGGACTTTTGCGACGCCTTTTTGCCCTTTTTCTCTTATCTATTGAATTCTTTTCCCTACTCTTGGGTTCTTATACCTCATTTACTGCAAAAGTAATAAAATTACATAATTACAAAGGGGAATTTACACTTAGACAACCAAATCTAAACAATTTGTACCACATTTGTTTCTACGACACATCGGGTCGTTACACCGTTCCATGCTCGGCTCGAGCGTACCACTCTGTTACTGTGAATTTTTGAGGGGTAACCCTCAACTTAGGCCGAAGAGGCCATATTCTGAATCATCTGAAAATAATGTCTCTCCCATATTAGGGGTAAACATATCCAAAAATTGATATATATAACTGTGCAAGTTGACGAAGCCGCCATGAACATCTACTGATATAAAAAATATATGGAACTTGTCTACAATCCTCTTGAGATAACTAGACTGTATCATGGTTGGGCCAGGGCCTTGACCTACCCATCAAACCTATAAATAAAAAATGGACTCCAAAATCATGACATGGTAACTCCGAGGAATTGGAGCTTACCAACAAAGCTGATCTTTGACTCTATCTACTATGAAGGTCTATCCACCTATCTATCAGGACCTGCAGGCATGAAATGCAGCGTTCCAAGCAAAAGGGACGTCAGTACGAAATAATGTATCGAGTATTTAAAGCAACAGAATAACTGAAAACTAAAACTGAACTGATAATATAATAATTGAAGGTAACTAAGAGCCAAAGGTAATTTGAAGATATGCTTGCATGCTGATAATGGCTCAACTCTCTCAATAAAATAAGTCATATATCTGTCCGTCCCTATAAAGCTCGGTATGTGTAACAGCTCTGCCGTAAAGGCTTGCTCATAGGTGCTCAGCCATACTAGGCTTTGTATCTCGTCCATTCTGGGCTCGCTCATAGGCGCTCGGCCACAGTGGGCTTAGTATATAACATACCATCTGATCTGAGGTTGCCCATTAGGGGCCTGCCCATCGATTATAGCTCGGTGGTGGTGAAAATAATTGCCCATTAGGGGCCTGCCCATCGATTATAGCTCGGTGGTGGTGAAAATAATGTAATATTGTATAGGTGTATATATACAGACACTCTGATCTCTTGACTATAAGAAGTCAATACTTAAATGAATATACAGTCCTGATAAGGGAGAATACTGTAACTTATGAGACTGGGATAGTGTGCAATGCTTCAGAAATATGAACTTCTCTTTATGTCTCGTTATCAAACATATGTAGTTACAAGATCATGCCAAAATCACAAATAGGTTTAGCCTTGACATACCTTATCACAATCTTTCCAATAACCATGTTGAACTCGTCTCTTCACACCTTAATCTACAACAACGATAATTATACTATCATTATGTTACGAAAGGTACAACTATCGCATGACGAACGACAAGCTTATTTTATATTAAAACGGGCATCATCTCCCCTATAGTCTTTACTTGCTTCCAATTCGAGATAACACCAACACAATAACAAAAAAAACAATAACAACATATATACATTATTTTCCCACCTTATATACATCACAAAATACTACAAAACAGCCCAACACACCCCAATCTCTTCATACACAGAACGACCACTCTAGTAGTGTCAATTAACTAGAAAATGTTACGACGAACAACCAGCTCATCACTCTGAATTTATGTGGTGTTTCTCTACATCATTTCTCCTCCAAAACTCCCTAAAACAGTAGCAAAACACACAATCCCACTAAAAATTGAATAACTCGAACTCACGGCTTCCCATCACGTTCCCGTGCGTTCTTACAATTATAGAATGATTTTTCATGCATTTCCAGAAGAAAAAATGGATTAAAGAGAGAAGTATACTTACCTTATTTTTTGGATATCTCAGCTCCTATCTTGGTTCTTCAAACACTAGGTTTTCCTCGAACTAGAACTTAAAAAGAAGAGAAAATTAATTAGGGTTTGTTTTCAAATTTTGGGAGGATTTTTTCAGGGGCCCATTTTTGGTTTTTATGCCCTATTATCAGTGTTATATGAAGAAAATATGCCTTTAAAGGGTCTCTTTTTTCGACCCGGACTGGCCCCTTTTTACACATATGTAGTCCTATCATTTAAGCAAGTAGGTGACACACCTACTTGTCACCTAGCGGTCTGCGCATTCATGCAAAAATTATAAATATCTCTCTACTATGATGCTGTATGGATAAACGGTTTAATGAGTTAGAAAATAGATTTATAGATTTTCCATTTGATGGGTTGATCATCCCGTAACTCTAAGTATACCGGGAGAAAATCATAGTGACATTTGACGCAATGTTCAGCACATTTATGAATGTGACTTGTGATGACCTTTGCCCACTTTTGTTCCACAACTTGCTTGATATCATAACATAACACACAAACGTAATACAACCAAAATAACTCATTACATAACCTCATTATAATACTAAGCACCCTAGTCTCACCCCAAAAGTACATGTTATAACATTCCAGCTTGTCGACTTTCGATGAAACTTATTCTTTTTAATTTATTTAGATTCTAAGCCTTCCAACCCTCTTGGTAATTGGTATTCATGATCATAAATATTTGTAACCTCCACGGTAACACGATTAACTCACTTTATTTACTTTTTAAAGATGATTTCATTTATGAGCTTATCAATTGACTTACGACGTACTCTTACGTATGAAAATATAGGGTGTAGCAGGTTTGCTATGTAAATATGCCTTGTTTACATTAGTAGCTTGGTTCCAAAATACATGCAAAGGATTTGAGAGTTAGTTTTAATTATATAAGGAAAATTTGAATAGAGAAAGAGAGATTATAGTCATGAGAGAGCGGCAGATCCGTCATTGCCCCAGTGTGTTTCGAGCATTTCTTTATGTCCTATTGGCCCCGCATTCAAAGAAAATTCGTAGAAGGGAGGGGGTATTCGTTTGTGTCGACCGTAGTCTTGGCTTTGCCCCGGTGTTGATGAGATCACGCCACAAAGTTCAGTAGGTGGAACAAATTATGATATTTTTAAATGTTTTGAAAAGTCTTTGTTTATGGAAAATTCCGTCGTATCGATTATGACATGTTTTAGAAGTTCCTCAAATGCCAGTATTATTTTTTCTTGAAGACTCTATCCTTGTGATATCGATCCTTCCCAATTCTTCGAAACACATGGCTTCTTACCGTTGCAATTGTGTCCTAATCTGAACTAATGCATTACAAAGGTTATTCTTAGGGCTATGACCGAACCTTTTCAGGTTGCCTATGTATCCCAAATTGAATCAGGTCTTAATGTAGTTCGTGTATAGTGATAAAGAAAATATGATGAATATGACCGAGCCTGACTCAAGCAACCAACATATCCAAATAGAATCAGGTCAAGACATAGTTCGATTATCACATATGCAAAATTGATGAAGTTGAATAATAAAGTGGCTGAGTGTGACTTAGACTGCCTATATATCCAAATGGAATTAGGCTAGGACGTAGTTCAATTACAAAAGATGACTGAATTCGATGAGGAACGCCTACGTATTCCTTCCAAAGGAATCAAGTTGTGGCGTAGTTCCGAGTATAAACAAAATGATATTTGGATTTTGTATCACAAAATTAAGGGGAGAGAGAGAAACTGAACCCTACATGGGTTGCCTATGTATCCCTTCGTGGGAAGTCAGGTTGAGGGTAGTTCTGTTACAGCCAAACCCTACACTCTATTGTCTTCAAATGTAGTATCTCTTAATTAAGTCTGAGTTGATAGGCTTCGTGCTCGCTCTTCCATCCATCTCTGCCAAGATCAGACCTTCTACCGACAACACTCGGTGGAAAACGTAAGGACCTTGCCAATTTAGGGGGGAACATTCCCTTGGCTTCTTCTAGGTGGGGGAATATTCTCTTTAGAACCAACTACCCTGTTATAAACTGGAGAGGATTCACCCTTTTGTTAAATGCACTGATAATCCTATTTTGATACAACTGACCATGGCATGCTGCATCCATTCTCTTCTCGTCAATGAGCATGAGTTGCTCCTGCCTGACCAATATCCATTTTGCATCATCTGTCTTGCCTTCTTGGATGACTTTTAAAGATGCTATCTTGACCTCTACGGGCATCACAACTTCAGTGCCATATACCAACATGCATGGCGTTGCACCAGTGGAAGTTTTAATATTGGTTCGATAATCCAGTAAGGCAAAGGGTAATCTCTCGTGCCATTGCTTATGATTGTCCAATATCTTTCGCAGAATCCTTTTGATGTTTTTGTTAGCTGCTTCAACTGCTCCATTTTGTGGTTTGTAGGATATGAAGTTGGTGAATAATTCTAAACTTTTCGCAAATTTCCCACATGAGATCACTGTTGACATTAGCTGCATTATCAGTGATGATTGACTCGAGTATCCTTAATCGGCAGACAATGTTGTTACGGACAAAATCTGTGACTACTTTCTTTTGTGATGGCCTTGTATGTAGACGCTTTGACCCATTTGGTGAAGTAGTCAATCGCTAGCAAGATGAAACGGTGTCCATTTGATGCGGCAGGCTCTATAGGTCCAATCACGTCCATGCCCTAAGCGGCAAATGACCAAGTCGAACCCATTACATTCAACTCGTTAAGCGGAAGCTGGCTGAAATTCCTGTGGAACTAGCACTGGTGAAAACTTCTACACAGAGCGGATGCTGTCACTTTCAGTGTCATCCCCAAGTATCCGGCTCTTAAAATCTTCTTGGCTAAGGTGAAGCCATTCATGTGGGGTCTGCATGTTCCTACATGTATTTCTTCTAGTAATCTGGTTGCTTCAGCGGCATCTACACATCGTAACAAACCCAAGTCTAGGATCCTCCTACACAGGACTTCCCCATTAAGGAAAAAGTGTTTGGCCAGCCTTATGAGTGCTCGCTTCTAGCTATTAGTAGCATTATTTGGATACTCTCTTGTTTTGAGGAACCTTTTGAAGTCGTAGTACCATGATTTATCATGTGGCTCTTCGTCTACATGAAAATAGTATGCATGTTGGTCTCTGATCTCCATCTCGACAGAGTCGATGTAATCTTATATGTATGCTGAATCATGGATGGTAGGGTTGTATGAGCGTCCGCAAACTTGTTCTAGATCCTGTGGATATGCTTGAACTCGATCTTTGTGAACTTCTTGCATAACTCTTTTACACAGTGTACTTAATGGAAGGATCTTGATGTTTTTGGTAGACCATTCCCCTTGAACTTGGTGTATTAATAGATCAGAACCTCCTACGACCAAAAGCTCTTTGATGTTCAGGTCAACTACCATTCTGATCCCGAGGATGCACGCTTCATACTCGGCCATATTATTGTTGCAAGGGAACCTTACCTTCGCATACGCTGGGAAATGCTGTTATGAATCTAAAATTAGGACTACCCTAATTCCTTCTCCTTTGAAATTTGCCGCTCCGTTGAATAAAATTCTCCACCTAGAGTATGATTCTGCAATATCCTCTCCGGCAAAAAACACCTCTTCATCAGGAAAGTACGTAGTGAGTGGCTCATAATCCTTGTCCATTAGATTCTATGTGAGGTGATCGGCTAATACCCGTCCTTTGATGGCCTTCTGCCTTATGTACACAATGTCAAATTCGCTAAGAAGAATCTGCTATTTAGCTAGTTTTGCCGTAGGCATCGCATATGAAAGATATACATGAGCGGGTCGAGCAGAGATATCGAATCCGTGGTGTATGCTGATATATAATGCCTCAATTTCTGGGCGATCCAAGTCAAATCATAGCAAGTCCACTCTATCAAAATGTATTTGGCTTCACATGATGTGAACTTCTTGAGGCTCGCTCTGTGGCTCTACATCTACCTAGAGTTATGCATGTATATATGATGAAAGCTTTGAGTTGCTAAACATGTCGCATTTTTTTTAATTTTTCTTTGAATTCTTCTGTTTTGTTTTCATTGTTGCTTACAATGTCGCTCACATTTCACCTTTGTACAAATATGGCTCCCAAAAAGCATGCAGCTCAGAAAAGGGCATCATCCGGTCGACACACATCGTAGGCAAAACGATTACGGACGGAATCCAATGTGCCATGCCCCTCCTAGTCTGATGAGGAGGAACACTTGGCCTCTTTCAATCTACAGGCCGAGGCAAGAAGGAAACACGAAGACTACTTTCGCCTCCAACTTGGGGTTAATAATCCTGGGTGAGAAGCAATTGAGCTTGAACGGGCAACAAGAACAGTACCCCCACATCATAGAGAATATAAAAGCAAGAAAATGGGAGTGCTTTACTGAGGCCCCTACTGAGTATAATGAGTCCCTGGTCCGTGAATTCTACGCATCATATGGAGCCTCCAAGACTGCGCATCACAAACGCAACAGAATATTTACTGGCATTGTACTTGTTCGGGGGAAGAGTGTGCTTTGCAACAGTGATGTGATTAATGAGTTATATTTCCCCGGCTGCAGAACAGGCACAGCTGAGTACGATGCCAAGTATGCAAATAGGGAGAATGAGCGTGGATGGATTGCGTCAGTGATAGCAAAGGGTACCCCTGCTTGGATCAACCCTACGCATAAGATATACAAGGAGGATCTCACAAGGGAGGGTCGATTCTGGCTGAGCTTTGTTACCTCTCACTTGATACCGTCCCGGAACAAGACTGACATAGGCATTGAGAAGGCTCTACTCATTGCATGTATCATGGCGGGCATCAAGATTGATGTGGGAACTCTGATCTTGCAAGAGATCCGAATCCGGGAAAAGCAGCCTGCTACCTCGCTTCCATTTCCTTTCTTGATCACAGCCCTCTGTAAAGCTGTGAAGGTTCATCTCATGCAACACTCTAACAAGACCGGGAAGGAGACGAGGGTCATAGACATAACGCGTATTAGTGATGCTGTTGCCACACCAGAGATTCCAATTCAGGATCCCGACTCCCAGACTCCTGCGACTCCTCAGGTTCCAGTGGCTTCCACTTCTGCTTCAGAGCCTACCTCTCAGTCCACTACTGCTCAGCCTTTTTCTGCATTGCCAGCCCTCTCGAGGCTTGGTCTCATTGCCCAGCATGCCAATGCCAAGGTAGACCATCTCTTGAAGACCTTGCCCAACCTCATCAAATAAGCCCTGACTCCTATACAAACTTCAATGATAGCTCTCCAGCAACAACAAACCATGTATGGGGATCGCTTGCACCAGCTTGAGTTAAGGGCTGAGAAGATAGAGCGCGGTGAGGTTAGGGGTTTGCCTCAGCTACGGCAAGAGGTTTCTTCTATGAAGACCGAGCTCCACAATATGCAAATTTTGGAGTTCGATCTATCATCCCTCCTGCCCAAGGATGGTGAGTAGGGAGCAGACACAGCTGCACCAGACTTGGGCCTTGATTTCATGACTCTGATGGCAGACATTGCACCTCAGACAGCCGAGATTTCCCAACCTCCAGCTCCTCCTGTACGAATTGATATTCATGACGAGGAGAATTCCGGACATTCTTCAGAGTCCGAGGGTGAGGAGGCAGACGAGGGGGAAGAAGAGGGGATTCATGGTCCTCGGAGGATGATGGCCCTCAGGAGAAAGGCAAGCAGATTGCTGCTCCTACAGTGGAGGATGAGGAGCAAGCAGACACTCAGAGGGCGATAAAAAACACTCGCTAGCAGATTTGGCTGCCCCTGCCGACCCATCGGCTACTCAGCCATCAGCGGGCGAGACTAGCAGCTCACAGGCCCCAGCTCCAGTTCCCGACCAGTCAATGATCCCTCCTCCATTAGTGGAGGTCACTCGGTAGGCCGAGCTCTCATCGGTCACAGCTTCAGCAACAGAGGGTCAGCCGGCTACCAACTCCCATAGCGCTTAGTGCGCCCCAGGGAGCCCCTTCAACTCTACTCTATGTTCATATGCATTGGGGATAATGCATGCCTTTTGTTGGGGGGTGGTAGCCTTGTCTGTACTTTTGCGACATTAGCAACTGTTGTACATATTCATACATTTATGTTATAAACAAACTTATGTACTCATGTGTATTTTATTCGTGATTTTGTATATATTAGTGTTTTGTGATTTTCGTACATAAGTTGTCTTTAAAAACTAGTAGATAGTTGTCCATCTTTAGTAATTAGCAATGAATTCCCCTTGTTTTTCTTTGCCGGGTTCTTTTCCAAGGGTGTAATAGTAGAACCAGGACAATAGAATGAAACATGTCGACCGGGTTGGTGTAATTGTCTAGTCTCAAGCATGTGTGTCTGTACATAGCCTATACCCTTTCAAAAAATAAAAATAAAAAAAAATTTAAAAAAAATATCAACTGTGTGAACTTGAGGCTCGCTCTGTAACTCTACATCTACCTAGAGTTATGCATGTATATATGATGAAAGCTTTGAGTTGCTAAATGTTGACTCGAGGGCTTTAAACTATGTGAACCAAACAGTTCGTGTGCCATGTGTGTGAGTTTTTTGTGTAGATAATTCTTGTGTTTGCTTCTGCCATCTAGAACTTGCCCGGTTGGTTTTTCGATGCTTATAATAATTACACTTGGTTGGAGAGATGATCTTAGGCATTCTTTGTTTTATTTGCGAAACCTCTTTAGCCTTTCAAGCCTACCATTGCATAAATAATATCACTAGTGCCCTATTCGAGTCTTTAACCTTTTCTTTGGCCACCTCACTATAAACCTTTCCCTTTTGTAAAATAATTACCTCTTTTGAACCCGTTTCTACTTGAACATTGACAATTAGGCTAAAAGCTTGAGTTGGGGGTGTGGTGTCAAAGTTGAAATGGGGTAAGGTTGTACATTGAGTGTAGGAGCATATACCTTGAAGTGTTCATATGAAATTATTCAAGCTCCAAAAAAAAAAAAAATACATATATATATATATATATATATATATATGTGAATATATATATAATTATGGAGCCTTGAAGAAAATTACAGAGGTATTTAAGGTGGTTCCATGTTGGGAACTAGATGCCAATGTGGCTATGGGGTTTGAAAAGAAACAAAGTCGTTTTTCTTTTCTTTTACACTAATCACAAGTTCCTCCCACATCAGTGTTATATCTAAATGCTTATCCGACCCTTCCCTAAACCTACATTACAATCCTAAAAAGTACTTATGGGATCTCCAACCGAGCGTTCTTAGAATTAAGCGACGAATTAAAATAAGGGCAAGCCTATGGTATGGTATGTTGTAACACTTGAAACTCTTTTCTGAGAGTGAGTGTATTTGTGAGTTCGTCCCTTTTTGTTGTCATTGTAAATATTGTGATTTTGGGACTTTCTTTCTAGTGAGGGCACATGAGACTGGAAGAAAGGAGCAGGCCATCTATTACTTCGGCAAGAAGTTCACATCATGTGAAGTGATGTGCCGGAGAATTTCGGCACATTTTGATACTAATAGCTTAGATTTTATCTTGTTTTAAATGCAATTTCCCTTTTGTACTTATGTAATTTTAGTATTTTTGCAGTGTATGAGGTGTAAGGACCTAAGAGCATGGAAAAAGTTCAAAAAGCTACAAAAAGACAAGAAAAGAGCAAAAAGGCATCACAAATGTGGATATGCTATCTCAAAACCCACATGCGAGCCGCATATTGCACACTGATATCGCAGACCAAAAGAGAATTCTGGACAAAGTTCAACGTCAAAAATGCAGTCTCATCTGTGATCGCATAACCTGTTTGCGAGCCGCATATTGCACACCGAGATCGCAGACCAAAACAGAATTCTGGGTAAAGTTCAACGTCAAAAATGCGGTCTCATCTACGATCACATAACTTGTTTGTGAGCCGCAGAAGTAACCGCAAACCAAACATGAAGTCTACTGAAGGAAGAAAATGCGATGCAAGATGCGGTCGCATTTCTACAATGCGGACCGCAAACCATGAATGCGGTGAAGGCGAAACTAGGGTTACAATCTTCGATGGCCACGTCAAAAATGTGGACCGCATGTCTGATATGTGATAGAAATACGGTCACATATTCAACCTGAAAGGGCAGATTTGTCCGATTTTTATCCTGATTTTGACCCTCTATAAATAGACTTATTGGGGTTCTGTGGGCTCTATCTTGTCTGACTTTGAAGCTATAATACAAGGTATTAATATTCCTTTCTTTTGGAAGCTTTTGGGTCAAGAGTCTTTCACTTTGTAAGCTTTATGGCATTTAATATTCTCTTGTTTTTATATTTTTTTAGTATGAGTAGCTAACTTTAAATACTAAGGTTGTGGACCCTAAATGGGTGTTATGTTAATGGGTGTTTATCATTGAATATATATATATATATATAATGGTTGGTTGATATATATTTACTTCTCATTCTTCATTTATTGTTGGTGGTTGCAAACATTAACAAGTGCCATTAAATTCTTGCTTTGCTTGGGAAAGTGGGGTAAAATTTGGTAGAAGTAATTATCAAAGACTCAAGGCTTTAAACCTTGTTTAATAAAATCGCTTAGGAATAAGTGGGTTTTATTTGGCATAAATTGATTGTTCTTAATTGCAACTCTTTTATATTTGGAAAAATCATAAAGAGGAAATACTACCTAACTATTGAAAAATATTGGGTAGTCACTTAAACATCATTTGCATATCAAAAAGGACCTTCCATTAGAAATATATCATATTAACACCGGTAGCATTACACTTCATTAATGGGGACACAAGCTTGGTATTTAAAGTTAGCTACTCATAATAAAATATAAAAATAAGAGAATATTAAATGCGATAAAGCTTACAAAGTGAAAGATTCTTCAACCAAAAGCTTCCAAAAGAAAGGAATATTAGTACCTTGTATTGTAGCTTCAATGTCAAACAAGATAGAGCCCATAAAATCCCAATAAATCTATTTAGAGAGGGCCAAAAATCGGGACAAAAATCAAACAAATTTGCCCTTTCAGGTTGAATATGCGACCGCATTTCTGTCACATAACAGACATGCGGTCCACATTTTTGACATGGCCATCGCAGATTGTAACCCTAGTTTCGCCTTCACCGCATTCATGGTTTGCGGTCCGCTTTGTAGACATGCGACCGCATCTTGCATCGCATTTTCTTCCTTCAGTAGACTTCATGTTTGGTTTGCGGTTACTTCTGCGGCTCACAAACAATTTATGCGATCGCAGATGAGACTGCATTTTTGACGTTGATGTTGTCCCAGAATTCTGTTTTGGTCTGCAATCTCGGTGTGCAATATGCGGCTCGCATATGGGTTTTGCGATAGCATATCTACATTTGCGATGCCTTTTTGCTCTTTTCTGGTCTTTTTGTGGCTTTTTGAACTCTTTTCCATGCTCTTAGGTCCTTACGGCTCATACACTGCAAAAATACTAAAATTACATAAGTACAAAAGGGAAATTGCATTTAAAACAAGCTAAAATCTAAGGAATTAGTATCAAAATGTGCCGAAATTCTCCGGCACATCACTTCACATGATGTGAACTTCTTGCTAAAGTAATAAATGGACTGCTCCTTTCTTCCAGTCTCACTCTGTAGTCCCAACATGCATCCAAATGAATTATTCGAGACCGATAGGTACAACAACAGTTGCTTCCCGAGTTTGGGAGGAACCAACACTAGTGGATGCTGATTCGGGTTTCTGTTGCGTCTTCTTCGCTTCTCGATTGACCACTTCTATCTCTTTAAGGTTAGGCTTTTTCTGTCTTTCAAGTTGTTTGATCTCTTCTGGGAGATTATCCGGCCTCATGCTTTCATCGTACTCCTTGTAATCTGGATCGCTTTGCTTGAAGGCTTTGTTACATGTCATAATTGCGGAACACGAGTTTTTTTCGTTTTGATTACTGAAAAGAAAAACTAAGTATAAATGAAGTGAGAAATAAATTTGCAATAATTTTAAAAAAGTAATTATTTTTATTTCATCAAAAGAGGAACGTTGGCGCGTTCAAAGAGGCAAATGATAAAAAAGTACAGACAAGGTTCAAGCCTCAGTTGACCGTGCACTCTGTTTTAAAAGTTTTAAAATTCCACACTACCAAGACTCCAAACAAACCAAAGGGTTTGCCGGTTGCATCCCAAATGGTCGGTGTCTTGATATCAACTCTTTCATAGAATTCCTCGATCATGGTCACGAACAGCCATCCCATTCCATCGATGATGTCATCCTCCGGCGTTGAGATATTACCTATACTTGAAACATGCTCTGGCACAAAAGCCTTCTTCCCGAAGCTACCAGTACAAGTCTTCCCAGTGGGAGGCTGATACCCTATGTCAGCTATACCTTTTTGCCCATTTGGCTCGATCAGCTTTGTTATCCCGTATAATCAGGCTCTCAGCCCAGTTCCTGGTCTGTATCCATACTTCAACTACTCCCATGGCCATGTTTGATCTATCCAGCGACTGTATTCCTAGGTTTTGCTCCGCATCTTCTAGTTTTGTGGTCTGCATGATTTCCACTATATAGAAAGCGACCTTGTCTAATCCTTCTATGAATGAAACTGCATGTACCAGATAAGCTAATTGGCCCCATTCGTCGTGGATTATGATCTCTTGACAACCCCATTCGAACTTTATGTATTTGTGTAGGGTAGATGGTACTGCCCCTGCCATGTGTGTCCAAGGTTTTCCTAGCAACAAGTTGTATGAAGATGAAATATCCATTACTTATAGTGTGGGAAACTCAACTGGTCAAATTTTGAAGAGCCAAATAAATTTCTCTAATGACTTCTTTTTGCGATACGTCAAAAGCCCTAACCCTTACATGACTTTCCTTCACTTCTCTCAAATGGATACCCAACTCTCGCAAAGTAGAGAGCAGCCAGATATTGACTCCCGATCTTCCATCAACTAGTACTCGAGACAACACCTTATCTCCATATTTGACAATGATGTGTAAAGCATTGTTACGACCCACGCCTTCTATAGGAAGTTCATCTCTTCGGAAAGTGATCATATTTGCTTTGACTATTTTCCCAATGGTTGCTGCCAGTGCCTCACTAGTAGTGTTGCTCAGCACGCTCACCCCACTTAACACTTTCATCAGGGCATCTTTATGACTGTCAGAACTCATCATTAAATCCATGATTGATATTTCCGCTAGAGTTTTCTTCAGTTGTTCCTCAATGCAGTATTCTTTGGTTGACATCTTCTTCTAGAATTCTTCGGCCCCCGGATCCGTTATATTTCTTCCTTAAATATGCTCCCATGGCTTAAATCCTCAGGTGCGTAACACCTCCCTAACCTGGTCATACCGTGAGCTGTTGCGAAATCCGTCATCTTGGCTTTCTCTTTCTATTGATATGTTCACATGACTGTCTTTTATTCTCTATCATGTTTATCCTTGGTAGCAGCGGTGGGTTGTTGTTGGTATGTCTAGACTATCACCATAGGTTTTAACTGTACTATGATCTTGGAGTCCTTTGAGGTGGACCCTTGCAGCCTGGCACTCCCTATTGTGACAATGGTTCCTTGTCAACTAATATTCTTAGGGTGATCATATGAGTTCCTTAATTACAGTGATTTGGCAGCGGGTTGCGGTTCACATTGGGTGCAACTGGCTGCACTGAATGGCTCAACTTTTGATTAATGACTCAATTTCATTTTTTTAGCCTGAGACATTCCTCAGTATCATGCTTCAATACGGCTGAGTGGAACACATACCGTTTTGTTGCATCAAAGTATTTTGAGGAAGTACTCAAGAACCCTTCATTCTATTGGGTGCATCAAACCTACTCTCCTCAGTCTTTCAATTAGTTAAGCCAGAGGTTCAGCAATTGGGGTGTAGTTTCTGGGACATCTCTCTTCAAAATTTGGGTGAGGTCGGGGTGCATAGGTGGGTCGATTTTGATGAGTAGTAGTTTAAATTGGAGTGTTTGGTCGTGGTGGGTTATATTGAGTTTGGGGATTATAATATGATTGTGTGTTATAGACCGGAGCATAAGCAGGTGTGTGCGAGGAATGGGTGTTTGGAAAGTAAGGGGTGATTTCATGATGGGGGTTGGACTAGTAATAGGGAACAATTATTGATACCTCTTCTTTTTCTTCTTTCCGCTTCTTATTGATCCTGATTGGATTGCTTTGCTAGCTGCTTGCAATGCGGCCATGGTTGTACCTTGCCGCACTTTATACCTTCTTCTAAAAAGTCTCCCATTTTGACCAGCTCGGGAAATTTTCGCCCCATCATGCCAATCATTTCCGCAAAGTAGATCCACTCAGGAGCCCTAATGAAATGCTTAGTTAGCTCACTCTCGTCTAACGGAGGTTGTGCTCTGGCAGCCTATGATCTCCATCGACGTGTGTATTCTTGGAATGGTTCAGATGGCTTCTTCTGCAAGTTTACTAGTGCGAACCTATCAGGAGTAATTTCTACGCTGAACCAGAAGCGATTAATGAAATCTTCTGCCATATGCTGCCACTCCCTCCAGTTTTGAGGATCCTGGCGAGTATACCAAGTAAGTGCTTCCCCTGTCAAGCTCCTTATGAACAGCTTCAGCCTTAACTTCTCATTTCATCCTACTCTGACTAGCTTGTCACAGTAGGCTCTCAAATGTGTGTAAGGCTCGCCTGTTCCATTAAAGAGATCAAACTTCGAGGCTTGTCCCCTACTGGCACATCAAGATGGACGCATAGATCCCCGGAGTCTAGACTTCCGCTCCCTCGAGCGACCTGAAGGTTCTTCATTTGTTTTCTTAATGCTCGTAATTGCTCAGAAACATATTCCTCCTCCTTATATTTAGCTTCCCTATCTATTTTGGCATATCGGTCAACTTCATAAGGCATCCTGACCGTGACACGTACTGTGAAGGTTGGTTTTGAAATGACATATACTGGAGGAACATATTGCTCATGCGCAGTGGTATGTGGCGCGGGTGTGTGTTGGTTTTGGTTAGTGGTGAAGCTAACTCTGTCACGAGGAGGGGTCTAAACTGCATTGGTGGTAACTGGTGCGTTTTGTGATGTTTGAACGTAATTTGGTACGTAAGGAGTGCATATGGGAGGGTTTGGTGGGTTTAGTTGTAGGAACTGAAGTCGGGTGTTGTTGGCTTGGCGAGTACTGGAAGGAAAATGGTCGGGGATAGAATCTAGATAAGGCAAATAGGTGGCAAAGGGAGCGTCTTCACAGCTGGATGTGCCAGTTCCCGGATGTGTTGACGTCCTCCCTTAAAGATTCCATCTCTTGGGTCATCCTAGGCACATTTTCATCATTTCTCATGTCGTCCTTCTCCCTCAATCACCCCCGCTATCAGGCTATTACCATAGCATATTCGGTTGTGTTATCTGTCGCAGACATCTTCCCTTTCGATCTTAGATTATACGGTAGTTCGCCAGCTTTGAGTCAACACAACCCAACCTTTCTTTGGGGGATAATAATAATAAAGTAAGAAAAGAAAGAAAAATAAATAGAACATAAGTCGGTTTTTGTATTTGCAAAAGTAATGGGCACACATAGCAGTTAGTTCACTTATTCAGGCAAGCGCGACTTCCTAAAATTTGATGGACCTCACTTTTGCCGGAGGTAGGCCTAAGTCGCGAATGTTTGACAAACAATCAGACTTGACACATTTAGATCCGAAGCAAGTTTGGTTTTCATTGATATTGTATGGATTGTATGTTATAACCCATATTTGTACGTGTTATATTACACCGTAAGATAGTCTACCTTGGTTCGAGAAGAGAATTACCTTTGAGACAATAAGAGTTTAGTCCTATTGGTCCTAAACGATGCAAAGGTGTATAAGGGCGGTTAACAAGTATTAGAGGATAAACGAGTTAAGGATGTTGTAACTCGCGTTTTTGGGAAAATCGAGAGGTGTTTAACATTACCAATATGTCATGTTTTAAGGTATTTGAATGATATGATATCCGTTTCATAAGTCTTGAAGTCAAACGAGTTATGAAACAAAAGTCGACAAAAGTTGTCGCAACTTAGGTTCACAATTTTACTTAAACGATAGGTAAAACGATTCTGCAATTTTCTCCCAATTTACAAGGAATTACGGGGTGATCTACCAACCAAATTAAAGGTCTATGAGTCTGGTTTACAATTCTTCAAACCGTTTGTCAATCCGATCTTGGAGTATTGAGATAATTGCATTTCCGTAGAACTGCGCAGGCTGGTAGGTGACAAGTAGGTGCATCACCTACTTGCCAAAATTAAGGGCTAAAAGTTAAAAGCCCCAAGTCAGTTAAGAGAGGGCTTTTAAAAGCTTCTAAAGCCTGATAATTCACTATTATTTCACAGCTTCAAACCTAAAAGAACCCCTGCAACCCCTCCCCAAAATAATACCACACAAACCCTAATCGATTTTTCCCTCTTTCAAGTTCTAGTTGAAGGTAAACCCTAGAGTTTGAGGAACCAAAGCAAGGGGTGAGTTATCTAACAAGAAAGGTGAGTTTACTGATCTATTTAACACATTTTTTCTACTGTTAATTCTTGGTAAGTTGTTCTATGTGTGTAAGAACTCACGGGACGGTGATCGGAAGCCGTGAGTTCGAGTTATTCACTTGTAGCGAACTGTTTTGGGAACTGTTTTGTGTTGCTGTAAAGCTGCGTGTTATACTACTGATTTGTGGAGTTTTGTATGAGGAAGGGTGTGGAGAAACACCATATATGTTTAGGGTTGTGGCCTGATAGTTGTTCATAACAATTCCGGATCGTTTGACACGACTATAGTGGCCATTGTACGTATGAAGTGATTGGTTTGTGCGTGGACTGTTTTGGAAGGCTCAATATGATTCTTATTGATGTTGTTTTGCTGTTTGGTGACTGTTTGGACTTGTGTGAAGTCAAATATATAGGGGAGGTGCTGTCTGTTTTATTGCAAAATAGGTTACAGTCAATACATAATAGTTGCGACGCCTGAACGATAACGGTAGTATCATTTCTCTTATTGTAGACTAAGAAGTCGTGGAAGTTTCATTGCTTGAGATTGGAAAGTATTGCAAGGTATGTGAGACTATCCTTTTCCTTCTTTTGCACGACTCTGACTGTACACAATGCAATGAACGAACCCCAAAGATACTCTACTCTTAGAAGGTAGCAGTACGTATATTGTTTCCCCTCTTGTGGGAGGATTGATATGTTATTATTTCACCATGATAGTATGACTCTTATAAGTCCAGCATGCATTATCTATTTTACTCTACCGAGCCGCGCTATAGTCGGCCGGGTATGGCACCTATTGTGCAACTATACATATGTATATGTTTTACTCTACTTAGCCGCGCTATAGTCGACAGCTATTTTACTCTACCGAGTTGCGCTATAGTCGGCCGGGTATGGCACCTATTGTGCAACCACTGATCAGTTGGGTATGATGATGAGGAGGCCCACAGAGGCATATGTATGAGATGATGATGAGGCCCACAGAGGCGTATATATGTATATGATGATTTTCAAAAGGATGTAAATATATGTATATGCATATGCATGTCAGGCATGACATGGTTAGTCGCCCTCAGAGGCATTCAGATGGTACAGGTTGTATGTCTCTTACCCTGATGCTTATTATTGTTCTTGCATTATGTTTCCTGTCTTACATACTCAGTACATTATCCGTACTGACGTCCTTTATTTGTGGACGCTGCATGCCGTGCTGCAGGTCCGAGCGGGTAGATAGACGAAGCTCCCCCACCACAGTAGGCTACTCAGTTCAGCAGATATTGGCGAGATCCATCCTTCGGACTTGCCACAGTCTTGGTATGCATTTTTTTGTAGGCATTATGGGCATGTCGGGGCCTTGTTCCGACGTAGGTTGCATTATGTTCGTTTTTGTAGAGGCTCATAGACAATTGTCAATTTATGCATAGACAAGTGATGGGTTGACTTATGTACAGTTGAATTGCCTTGTCGGCAAACGTATGTATTTTGTTTTATGGTTTTGCATTGCAGCCTTGTTGGCTATATTATGTACATAAGTATGTTCGTATCATGGCATGACGTCTCGGTTCATTATAATTATTATTCGAGATTATATGCATATGACAAGCCTTATAGATAATAAGGAAAGTAAGATGAAGGGTACGCCGGTGCCCGTTGAGTAGGGTCCGGTGCCAGTCGCGGCCCTCCGGCTTAGGTCGTGACAGCTTGGTCCCATCTTGACATGACAGGGATCCCGCCTGAGGTAATCACTCATAAGATGAGTTTGAACCCGAACTTCCATCCGGTTAAGTAGAAAAGGAGATTGCAGTCCAAGGTCAAGCATACATTCATCAACGACGAGGTATCTAAACTCCTTAAAATAGGGTCCATTCGGGAAGTTAAATACCCAGACTGGTTAGCTAACGTAGTGGTAATACCTAAAAAAGGAAATAACCTAAGAATGTGTGGATTATAAAAATCTAAACAAGGCATCCCCTAAGGATTCTTTTCCTTTGCCTAACATCGATCGAATGATCGATGCAATAGCAGGACACAAGATACTCAGCTTTCGCGATGCCTATTCAAGGTTCAACCGGATTTGGATGGACCCGGACGATCAAGAAAAGACTTACTTTATCACTAAATTCGTCACCTATTGTTATAACATAATGCCATTCAGCATAAAGAATGACGATGCCACCTATCAACGCCTAGTAAACCGGATGTTTGAAAAATAGATAGGAAAATCAATGGAAGTTTATATTGACGACATGTTGGTCAAGTCCCTACAAACAGAGGACCACTTGAAATATTTGAAGGAAACCTTCGAGATATTGAAGAAATACAATATGAAGCTGAACCCAGAAAATTGCACATTCAGGGTAGGATCCAAAAAATTCCTCGGGTTCATGGTATCCAATCGAGGGATCGAGATCAATCCCGACAAAATCAAAGCCATAGAAGACATCACCGTGGTGGATAACGTCAAGGCCATTCAGAGGCTGACCGGGCGTATCGCCGCCCTGGGCCAGTTCATATCGAGGTCCTTGGACAAAAGCCATCGGTTCTTCTCACTGTTGAAGAAGAAAAATAACTTTTCCTAGACCCCGGAATGCCAACACGCTTTGGAATAACTCAAAAGGTACTTTTCGAGTTCGCCCCTTCCTCCACACTCCGAAGGCGGATGAACGGTTGTACCTTTACTTTGCGGTTTCTGAGGTAGCGATAAGTGGAGTCTTAGTCCAAGAAGAGGAAGGTAGCAATTTCTGATTTACTACGTCAGTAAAACTCTAGTCAAGGCTGAAACAAGGTATCCTCACTTGGAAAAATTGGCGCTCTCTTTGCTAAGCGCCTCTAGAAAGTTAAAACCGTACTTTCAATGCCACCCCATATGCGTCATAACCTCTTACCCACTGAGGAGCATCATGCACAAACCCGAGCTCTCAGGCCGGTGGCCAAATGGGCCGTTGAAATCTGCGGGTACAATATCGAGTATCGACCCCGAACCGCCATAAAATCTCAAATTTTGGCAGACATCATGGCTGACTTTGCTCCGGCCTTACTGCCCAAAGTCGAAAGGGAATTATTACTAACCTCAGGGACTATTTTGGAAATTTGGACCCTTTTTACAAACGGTGCCTCGAACGCAAAGGGGTCCATGCTTGGCATCGTGCTGAAACTACCTACGGGAAAGGTAGTTAGACAGTCTATTAGAATTGTGAAATTGACTTACAATGAGGCCAGGATTACAGGTCTCGAGTTGGCTAAAGGCCTTTAGGCTGAGGTGATCAAAGCTAAGTGCGATTCCCTCCTCGTGGTAAATCAAGTCAATGGGACATTCGAGGTGAAAGAGGAACGAATGCGAAGGCATTTAGACAAATTACAAGTAATGCTGCATCAATTCAAGGAATGGACCCTACAGCACGTGCCCCGAGATCAGAACGGTGAGGCCGATGATTTGGCTAACTTGGGGTCATCGGTTGATGATAATGAATTTAGTTCGAGGATAGTAGTACAGCTCATGAAGTCGGTGATAAAAGAAGGCCACGCCGAAGTAAATTCAACGGGTTTAACCTGGGATATGGAGGAACACGTACATAGACTACTTGAAGATTGGAAAATTGCCCTCAGATCCCAAAGAATCGAGAGCCCTGCGTACCAAGGCTTCCACATTTAGCTTGGTCGAAGGGACATTGTTCAGGAGAACGTTCGACGGCCCGTTAGCCAGATACTTGGGGCCGGGAGATACCGAATACGTATTGAGAAAAGTTCATGAAGGCACTTGCGGGAATCATTTGGGGAGCAGAATCTTTGGTCCGAAAATTAATCAGGGTCGGCTACTACTGGACCAAAATGGAGATAGATGCAAAGGACTTTGTACGAAAATGCGATGACTTCCAGAGACATGCACCGATGATCCATCAACCGGGAGAGCTACTCCACTTGGTCCTGTCCTCGTGGCCGTTTATGAAGTGGGTAATGGACATCGTCGGTCCACAACCATGGGCACCCAGTAAGCTCAATTCATACTATTCATGACCGAGTATTTTTCCAAATGGGTTGAGGCTCAAGCATTCGAAAAGGTCTGGGAGAAAGAAGTCATTGACTTCATCCGGGACCACATAATATATCGATTTGGGATACCGGCGAGGTCGTTTGCGCTAATGGGAAACAATTCATCGGCAAAAAGGTAAATAAATTTTTCGAAGATCACAAGATTAAGAAGATACTATCAACACCATACCACCCAAATAGGAACGGACAGGCGAAATTAAGAAACAAGACCATACTTCAAAACCTAAAAAAGAGGTTCACCGATGCCAAAGGGAAATGGAAGGAAATCATGCCCGAAGTCCTGTGGGCATATCGCTACGACCTCGAAGTCTAATACCAAGGCCACTCTATTTTCATTAGTCTACGGGACCAAAGCCTTAATACCAGTCGAAGTGGAAGAATCGAGCCTTAGGTTCCAATACGCGACAGAAGAATCAAACTGTGAGGCCATGATCACAAGCCTAGAACTATTAGATGAAAGGCGGGAGGCCGCCCTAGTTCGTTTTGCTGCCGGGAAATAGCAAATAGAAAGATATTACAACCGAAGATCCAACCTCCGACACTTCAAGATCGGGGACTTGGTGTTGAGGAAAGTAACATTACACACTCGGAACCCTAACGAGAGGAAGCTGGGGCCGGATTGCGAAGGACCATATCGAGTCGTCGGAATTACCGGCAAAGGTTCATACAAACTTGAAGTAGGAAACGGTAACTACCGAATAACTGGAACGTGACACACTTAAAGAGGTACTACTGCTAAGGTACGAACTCAATTACTTTTTAATCATGTTATGAATCGAACTAACGTTTGCAGGCAATGACCGAGGATGGATATAGCTATCAGGTCTGAAAGCACGCATTACACTCTTTTTTCCTTGAACCGATTTTGTCCCAAAATGGGTTTTTTGGCAAAGTTTTTAATGAGGAAACAATAAAACGTGCTATCTTAGATTCGAAGACCGATCTCAAACCATAATCAATGATCGTTCACTTTATATCAACAGTATCCAAGCCCTCTCAAGCTCGACCTTGAATAATGGGGGCCATTACCCTCGGATTAAGGTTTTTAGCAAGAAAAAAAAACCTTATATGCTAAAAGATAAAGCTTGGTGGTTAGGATTCACTGTAAGGGCCAAACGGCCGTATGGACCGTGCTTACATAGTCCACTCTATCCATGATACAAGTTTTTATGCGCTTTCAATCATCTACTTTTCACACTAAGAAATGAAAGAAAGTTCCGCTTTGCTATTACACATTTTCTTGTTTCTTAAATTCCGGATCCTAAGAGCCCACGGGCTACCCTTGCTCGGGGACTATCGAGCCCAAGGGATACCCCTACTTGGGGACTGTTGCCCAAAGGCACCAATCCTATTAGGCGGTGCCCAAATACTTTCGGCCACCCTAAAAACGACTCATAGAAGTTCGAAGCTCATAATCAAAAAGTAAGGCCTTTATAAGAACTCGAAACCTGCTAAAAGGTTACTCTCGGCAGAAGCATCTTCTAAAATCACCTAAGCATCTTGAAAAAACTTCCGATCACACCGAGTTTTCAAAGCCTCGAGCAAACAAAGTCGTATCGAGGTCAGGCTCCGTTCAGAACTCTAAAAAATGAACGTCCTATAACTATATTTGACTATATGCTAAGGCATTAAAAACATTACATGAATAGAAATTATGAAAAGTTGTTGGAAAACTAAAGATACAATATTGCCAGGAAGGGAAAATTTCATATATATTCAGAAATATATTTACAAAGGCCCAATAAAAACGACCTAAATAAAACAAAAAAATATACAGGAGACAAAAACTAAAAAAGTACTAAGGCATTTACACTTGGTCTTCACCGGGACCCGACTCGTCGCCAGAACCGTAGGATCCCTCGGAGCCTTCGGCACCTTCAGGCTCGTAGAGCTTCTTTGCCTCGGCCTCGAGCCTTTTTGCTTCCTTGATCTTAGCCGACAAGTCAAAACCTCGTGCGTGGATCTCTTCGAGGGTCTCTCTCCAGGAACCATTTCACATACTTAACCTTTGTCTTTAGGCGGGTCTCGGCTGCCTCCACATAGGCCTTGTATTGGGCCACTATTTCTTCGGCATTGGCAGAGATTGTGTCCAATTTGGACTTCATTGCATCATATTCTCTGCCGCGGCCATCCCACTCCACGACGGTCGAGCTCAGCTTTACTCGTCAATCATCATTCAGTTGAGACCATTTGTACACTTTGTCCTTCGCCACCCGAAGTTGGTTCTCAACCGATTCCAACTCCGCCTTAGCAGTTTCCTTCTCCGAAGCAGTAGGTCCATTATGCCTTTCCACCCTTCAGCCATGGCCTGGACCTCGTTCATCTCGGCTCGAAGCTGGTTGATCAGGTCGATCTTCTGTTTGACCTGCAAGGTTGTGTTTTTAATCACCATGACTAGCTCCTCGATTTTAACTTCAAAGACCTTTACCTTTTCAACAAGGTCGACATCTTCCCGCTTCAGGGTCGAAGTTTCTTTCTGAGTCTTGTCCAGCTCGACCTGGAGGTCTTTGATGGCTCTGTCTTATTGCTCACTGAGAAGCCTGTACATATCCTTCTTCCGGAAGTGCTCCTTGAGCTTGAACTTGAGCTGGTTGATTTCCAAACGGTACCGGAGAAAGCTCTCATGGTGAAGCACCGATGCCAGCAAAACAACAAAAATAGTAAGAGAGATCAAAACTTAAGTGGAATTCACGTAGGAATGTAAACGAGTGATGCCTTACAAAGTTCAGCGCCTGTTGCACCTCGTTGAAAAGACTTGGTGCGCCCACCTCGTTCATCTTTGCCTGGTCCTCTTTGATCACCAGTAATTGGAGGTAGCTGGCTACACCCACTGGAGCTGATAGAACCCGAGCATTCACTGGGATCGTAAGAATGACTGTTCTCTTGCGGCAGGGGTCCACGCTCGGTGCAGGAAACTACTTCATCAGTTTTGGGCTCGAGCTCGGCCCGCTAGCTCCTAAGGGCACATCCTTCTTCGGAATCTCCAAGTCGCCCAGCCCAAAAAATTCTTCCAATGTGGACATGTCCATGCCATCGAAGAAGGAGTGGAGAGGGCCATCTGCACCCTGAACTCCTTCTCTTGACTTTACCTTGCCCGCTTGGGCCTCTTCAAGCATGGACTCGGTATAGGAGAGTGTCTTGATGATATCAATCACACCGGTCACCTCCTAAAAACTTGAACCGTTTCTTGGGAGGTCACAACATCTGCCTCCACTTCGGCCTCTCGAATCGAAAGAGAGATCGACCTGATGGCCCCTTCCCTCGGTTGTCGCCTGCTCCACGGCAGGGTCAATCCATGGGCGAAAAAGTTGTCGTCTTCTTTGGACTCATCCTTGAGCCGGTAAAGAAAGTCAGGGTCCGATACCCTAGACTTAGTATTCTTCTTGGGTTTAACGGCCCAGGAAGCCGCCCTTTTTTTTTTCTTCGCCTCGAAACTCAGGGAGCCCGAGGACTTTCTTTTCCTCTTCTTCTCCCCGCAGCAGCCCCGGGCTGTCCTGTAACGGCAGGATCAACAGATAAGGACGTATCCTCGTCCCTTTCCAGCGGCCTAAGTTCGATCATCTTAGGAAAACCTGCAAACGAAAAGGGAAAAAAGTCAGCATTATGTAAGTTTGGGACGTAGTAATAACTATTCAAGGGAGAGCCTTATCATGAGACGGGCCTCTCATCTATCCTTCGAAAGTTTGCACCACGCGTGCTCAAAGTATGACATCTGCTTGCAGATTCCTTCGATCTACTACTCGAGCCAGGAGACAGCATTAGGAACCCGTGCAATAGCTGCACGATCATAAATACTAGTGATGAAAAGAAAATAAAGGTAAATTGACACTTACGAGATGCATTCTACTACTAGGGGAATGCTGGGAACTCGGGAGAGATCAGATCTTCAGTTTTTACCCAAACAAAATGCCCCTGTCAACCTCAGTCTCGATCCTCGTTGATGCTCGAAAAGGGAGCCTTGCTGGCTCTGCGAACAAGCTTGTTCAGTCCCCCTCGAAAATTTTGGGGACTGCACAGACGGAGTAGGTGGTCGAGGGTGAACCAAAGAGATTCGCTGTTGTTCAGAAAATGACGTAGGAGGATCTCGATCCTCCAAAGAAACGGGTGGATTCGCCCGAGGCACACCTCGTACCTCTTACAAAAATCCAGGACTACTAGGTCTACCTGTCCCAGCATGAATGGATAAGTGTAAACACTTAAATACCCCTCCACGTGGGTAATAATATCGTCTTTGGGCCCGGGGACAACCACGTCCTTGACTTCCCATTTACAATCCTCTCGGACTATGGGAAGGCTATCTTTAATAATAGAGCATATGTATCTCCATGCTCCTTCACCCCGGTCTTGTTTGGCGGAGGCCTTCTCGACCTTGAAGTCATCCCCGATTGAACAACTCCCGGGTATAAAGCTTTTCATAGGAGGCTTTGAGGCCGCCGCCTCGGGAACACCCACCTCGGCATCCGTGTCCGGGTGAGAAGATGAAGGGGCAGCCTACTGAGGATTTGATTTGGAAGTTTTAGCCATTGCAATCTAAGAAAATATGAAGATTTGAAGAAAAAGTATGAATATTTGAAGGAAAGGTATGAATGTTTGAAGAAAAGAGAATGAAGGTTTGAAGGCATGATGAAGATATGGATTAAAAATCTAAGAACAAATATGAAGATTTGAAGATCAATGATGTAGATATGAAAATTTGAAAAAGTTGAAGGCCGCTAGAAAATTCGAAGGTAAAAGCTAGGATCGAGAAGTGGAAGAAGTAGAAAAGGTCGAAGCTTTTATAGGGGAAAATGTATTCAATACGCGATGTTTCACATTTGGAGGCAACTAGCTGATGATTGACACGTGTTCAAAGTCATAACGACACGACTGATGGAACGCTTCGCCTTATTTGTCATGTCGGTTGTAATGTATGAAGGAAGAAACCGGGGTTCATCCATCGTTGTCCATCATTTAAGAGAACCTACTCTCTAAGAAATGAGGGGACTATTTATATACAGGTGAACTCGAGGTTAGCGCACACCCCATTTTCCCGGTAAATCAAACGAAGTAAGAATATGAATGTATAAGATCGAGATCGAAGCTGGAAACTCTTTGGATCGAGGCTAGAACGAGGTACTCACCGCCGGGCCTGATAAGACAACACTCCCCGAACCCAGAATAAGCTCCAAGACCTTGAAAAGCACGATAAATGGTTGCATACGACCAATAAAGGGCCGTGATATCTGCACCCAACCGAATATCATGGTGCGGATCTCGCCCGATGTCGTTAGCGTATCACTAATTAACGAGAAAAAAGGATTTTTTTACCTTTTTTAGAATTGTACTAAGGGTGAAACTCTCCCACTATGTAAAGGGGGAGCTTTTTGCTCAGTAGGACACATTGTAACACGAAATTCAAGGCAATACAAGTTTATTTTTCTACTCTCTAGCTATTGAAAAGTTCTTATTTTACTATTGTTCTTCACACGCAATTGGCTTCGAGTTGGGGGTCCGGTCGAGGGAAGAATTATTGTCCAGCTTTAATCTAAGTCCGCCATTAACATTACAATTGGTTTGATTATTCTTTTGTCTTTAACTCGTTTATCTAACATTCTTGATTATTTGTGTTGAATCTATCCATATATTCTTAAAACCGCGTATAAATTCAATTGTTATCTGTTTTAAGGGTAAACAGTAATAAATAAGAAAAAGGTGCTGGGATTGCTTCCCCTTCATATAGGTTATGCTTTTGGGCATACAAAAGTTCAATTCTAGTTAACTAAGCATGTGTTATGGCTTCAATTTCTATCTACCAACTTAATGTCTTCCAACAATTAAGAGGTTTTTACTCCAAGTTGCTCTTCCAAGTCAACTAAGGCTCAATGATAAGCAATTGGTTAGCCCAAGCAGAAATCACACTATTCCCAACTAGATTTCATTAATCAAGTGATTAACCTACTTAATTCCTTGCTCATTACTTGTACCTAAGCTAAGTTCTACTCTTCCACAAAATCAATCAATAAAGCATGGAGTAATTAGATAACACAAAGTTTAATCAAACTTCGAATTTATATTAACAATCCAAAAGCATAACTCCACTTAGGATTCACAATCCTAGCTTAGAAAATTAGTTACTCATACTAGAAATGAAAAATACAAGATGAAATAAGAACATAAGCATAATTAAAGACTAAAGTTGTAAGAACATTCAAAAAAAGTGTTAGTTGATCTCCCAATCCTTCCCAAAATAGCTCAAAAGTTGTTGTAGAGTACCAGAGAATGAAAGATGACCTGAGAAATCCAGCTAAAAATCTGTTTATAGTCATCTAAAAATTATGACAAAACTGCCCCTCGGATGCCTGCGTAGTTACGTATGCAAAAAGTGATGCGTAGCTACGCATAACAGCTTTCTCTAGCATGGCTTCAGGTCTTCAGTTGACGTAGGTAGCGAGCGTAGCTACGCAAAGCAGCGTAGCTAATTTCATAAGCTCTCAAAAATTTCATCTTCCGAGTCCTTAGCAGTATAGCTACGCAAGAAGGGAGCGTATACGCACATCCTAACCTTTTCTTCCTTCATTCTTTTAACACTTTTAAGCTTCAATTCACAATTCTCATGCATGTTTTTGACGCTTTTATTTCCTCTAGGCTCTTCTATTACTTCATATACCGAAATCATCATTCAAAGCTTAATTAATCAATTAATTCCAATAAATTGGCCATAAAACTATATCAAAACACTAGAAAAATTAGCTAAAAGCTAACTTATCAAGGGTCTTTTCCACTTTCAAGTTGAGAATAATTTTGGCAAAGTTCCTTACAATGATTAACACTAGTACTACTGAGCTGTTACATTGAACAATTAGCAACTTAAATTTTCAAAATTTCTTCATATACATTTGATGAGCTTAATGCAATGACTCCAAATCGCAATTCATTTCTCTGCATCATCGGCTTTTCCATTTGATTCCCCTCCCCACATTTTTATCCTCTCTGCTGCAATAGAAGCCTGCAATTTACAAAAAGAAAAATCCAAAACTAACTCTGTTACAAAACTTGGATAGACAGTGAAGCCCAATATGTACTTGGGAATTAGGCCCAAGTAGTTGATGGAAATGTGATGGTAATGAGCCCAATAGATATGACCGTTTTGTATATGACGCCTAAACGTTATTTTATAAAGACCACGCTATAAATGTATCGTCATAAAGTTGTTGCAGCATAACAATGGTGATAATTGGTGGGTTTGGGTGCAACACGATGATGGTTGGTGATCGTACAAATGAATGTACAAGTGAAATTTAATGTACATATGTTTGTTTCTCAATAGTATGGAAATATATTTTAATAGTTTTAGACAACTAAACATTGAAATTAAAAGGATTTGGACAAGGAAATTGAGACACATTTACCAGTCTTCTCTAAATCTTTTTTGGGAATCAAACTGGGACAATTTGTTTTTGGGTTTGGGCATGGAGAAGGGAATCGATGCAATTGAATCACAAGGGAAGAATGGATGAATAAAGAATTTTCACACTACCAATATATGTTATTTATTTTATTTTAATGCCTTATTATGAAAACGAAAAATTTTACCTTATTTATTAAATTAATCAACTTATTATGGATATTATATGTAATTACCTTTAGGTGATGTATAACAATTATTTGATTTGTTCATTAACTAAGAAGGGATTAGTATTTTTCAAGTTACCTCTTTGTTCCAGTTGGTTTTGTAAACTATCCAAAACAAGGCGAAAGTTTGAATCACAGTTCCGCTAACCATTCCATACCAAATACCCTGACATCATAAACAAAAAATGAAAATAATATGTTAAACGAAAGGACCACTCAAAACAAGAAAAAATAATTAAGTAGCTTTACAAAATGACATGTTACACTTACTTGGACACCCTTATTGAGCTTATACCCTAATAATAAACCCAGCGGAATACCAAACAAATAGTAACAAGCAACATTGACATAAGCAACCAAAGCTTGCCATCCTGCTCCAATTGCCACACCAGATAAAGCTGGCTGAATATTGTTAACCACTATGCAGAATGCTAGTAATGGTGTTAGCTCATAGACAAGACGCTTGACTGATTCACTCTCCGCGAATAAGGTAGGATATTGCCTTCGAAAGACAAGTAAAAAGACCGATAGAAGAAGGCCAATCAAGAATGAGGATACTACCACCACCACCACTGAAAATTTAGCCGTTCTTGGATGAGCTGCTCCGAGTTCATTTGACACTCTCACGCTGAAAATTTTGCATCATCTTATTTTTCATGTAAGAATGTAGAAGAGAACTACTCTTGTCTTACTACTAATGTAGTCATTTTGGATTAATGTCAAACCTTATAGCTGCATTGCATCCAATGGCTGCCATCACCGCCCATCCCAATATGTTCATACTGCAGTTCGACAACTCTTAATTCTTTGGACAAAGATGAACTGGAAGCTATTACATATACCCAAGAAAATGAAATAGAAGCTATTACATATACCTAAAAAAATGAACTAGAAGCTATTACACGATAGTGCAATTTGCAACTGGAAGTAGAATCCCGCCCCCACATAAGGGGCAGCTTACTAGAATAGTTGAGATAAAGTCAAATTTTAACTAGAGATCGTAAACTTGGATATAGAATCCATATATAGTTTATTCTTATTTATATTATATTGTATGAAGTCTACTGAAATTATGTGATTATAATGAAAAGAGACAAGTTAACATCAAATGTTTGAGAAGATTTATCTGTCTTCAATGATAAGTAAGTGATTACTTAAATAGACATTAAATAATATTACATGAGTAATTTTTGGGGCTCCAAAATAGCAAGGATTTTAAGAACTTTGGGGTTGGGCCGTCCTGACCACAAAACAAAACTCTTTCCAAATTGAAGAAGTGAGAAAGAAAAGTCAAAAAGTTGCATCTCTTGTCCATATTATTACTCCCTCCCAATCTACGTAGCACACTAGTACTATTCAAATTTAAAGAGTTAAGCTTCTTCATTTTGACCACTAATTTGTACATACAATTTTAAATTTTTCAAAATACAATTTATATTTTTGCAAATTTTATAAAAAATATTATAAGTCAAAATGATAAAAAAATTCTAAATATTCAAAAAGCATATGAAAAATTACGAATAAAAATCGTCTAACTCTTGAAATCAAAATATCGCCAGATAAATTGGGATGAAGAGAGTTCTTATTAGAACTAATAATGACGGGTGTTATTAGTTCCAGATATGTTTGAAATATCAAATAAAGCAATTTGAAATATCAAATAAAAGCAATTTGAAATATAAGTTGCTATAAGGAGAAACAATGTTCCTGATATTTTTGAAAAATTAAAGAGAAAAATATAGTGTGCCAAAAAGTAAGAGAGTGAAACATAATGAAAAGGACAAGTAATAATACTTGTTTCTAGAGTCTTAGAGGGTGTTTGACTAAGCTTATAAGCTGGTCAAACTAGCTTATAAGCATGTTTTGACTTTTCTACGCGTCTGGTAAACATTCAAAGTGTTTATAAGTTAAAATCAGCCATAAGTCATAAGTTAGTCACCTCCAACTTATGACTTTTCAGCTTATAAGCACTTTTAGTTTGATCAAGACTTTTACTAGTTTATCCTTAATAATATTTTTTTAATTTACAAAATATTTTTTCCAAAATAAATTTTTTAATTTTCTCTTCATTCCATATTCATTGTTTATTATTTTCTCTACCAAGAAATTTTTTAATTCATAATCTTTTGTAAAAAATTTAAGTATATTTTAGTCCTTTTAACAAGAGAACAGCTTATCAGTACTTTTCTATCAAACATATCAATTGATTATTATCAGTTTCAGCACGTTTATCCAAACACGTAAATGCTTATTTAAAAAATCAATTTCAGCATTTAAAAATATTTTTCAAAACATTTGAAGCTTATCAGCTATTTGCAATCAGCTAATTCAAAGGACTCTTACTAATCCCAGATTACAAAGATATTGAAATGTCAATAGTCTATTCTTGGATTGAAAATAAATCATTGATATCATCTCATTAAACACGCCTAAAGTTAGCTTTCTCTCCGCTAATCTTGGCGGAATCATTCCCTTCCATTATTTCACTATGGTGTTCTAGAAGGGAGGCCCTTTCCAAACTATAATGATAGTTTTTTCTTATGCTACTAGTTGATTTACGTTTGTCCGATTATCGTAGCATTTTAACTTCATCCAAGTGGCTTTAACAAGATAAAGGCAATGGTGGATTCCACTTCTTCTCTCTGCCGTGTCAAAGTTTATTTTTATATCTAAACATTAGCAGTATAACGCAGACTCTGTTGAAAATGACATAAACTATATATATTATTAATTCTTTGCTAAAACAGTATTATCTTGGCAAACCATTAAATTACTCCCACTAGTAGTGTATGAGCTTTACAAGATTTTTGTCTCTAATTACTTTCCACCAACTCCAAAGGAAAGGATAAGTGAGGCACCGTCGACTCAAACTATTCTTAGTCAAGCCACCCCATCTATAAGTCTTTATAGTCTAATATACACAGCAACCAAAGTAGAACAATATAAACAACAATAGAACTAGGTAAATAAATATATGACGACAAATTAGATAAGTATTGTAGACTATAAAGAGTTTAAAGGGTCAGAAATATGGCCAGACAATAAGCATCAAGAGAGCAATTCGACACTTACCAAATGGACAAGGCATCAACAGCGACTTCTGCGTTCTTTAAATAACCAGCGAAGAGGACCAACGCCATAAAGTACCAAGTTTCCAGGCTGAATATTAATTAGAAGCCAAAAATCAGATCAAGAAAAACATAGTGATCAGAAACAAGAGGACCACTAATTTAAAAGGTAAAACTATCTTTCCATTAAATTAAGCTCCCTTAGCTGAAAACTTAGACCAAAAGCTTAATAGGTAACTACTGTATGTTTCGTATATGATCAGCTCTTACTATATTTTGTAACGTGTTGATGGTGACCTTTTGGCGTACCTTGTGTTTGGAGGCTGATCTAAAATTATATACGTGTCAACTATATATGGATGGTGTATGGGGTCGGATACGATCGAGTGCGTAGGAGGCACCGGTCTTGAGTTTCGAAGATCGGTGTCGATTGAGGTCGCCCACCGGTAAGCCAAGGCCGGGACATCGAGAAGGGAAGTCTTGGGTCGGACATCATCAGAATGAAGTTCGAACTCGTAGCGTTCGAGGTGATATTATTGAAACCGGCCCAGGTAAAATATCTTATGATAAAAATACCAGATTTGCGTAACGTAAGGGCCGGGAATCTCGTGACTTGTAAATATCTCAACGGAAATAACGGCCCAGATCAGCAAAGACGTTGAACCCAGTGATTTTAGGGATTTTTACCTTGTAAATCAGTCTTTTACCTTGTATGGGATTCTCTTCTCCTTCTATATAAAGAATTCAACCCTATTGTATACGGCACACAAGATACGATCAATATACAAAGTTAGCATATTTTGACTATTTTCTTCATAAGATACTTATTTCATTCTTGTTCATTCCGTCACAGCTGAATCATTTAACTTTGGTGGTTTGCTTACTCTTTCACTTATTTAATTTAGCCTTTATTTATTGTCCATTCTTCAATTGTATCAGGCCAACTCACATATCCTTAATACCACGTACAAATTTAATTGTTACCCGTAATAAGGGTAAACACATGTTATTATAGAACATCTTAACCCAATGATATATGATGGACTTTCAGTATGAAGACGATAGGTCACGTACGTACATTAATGGAAAGGTTGGATATTTAGTCAATCAAGGTTAGAAGACTCGTGGATATCTCATCGCAAAGCTGATCTCTCTTACTATACGACAAGTAGATCTCTTTTACTATGACTTGGATTACCGATCGGTAAAAATAACCCTCACTCAAGTGGATGAGTTTCTTTGATCTCCACGGCCAACATACCCTCTTCGTATATCTAACTCTGGCCTTTTCTTACCCAATGAAATTAAGAATTTCTTTTCTTTACCCATAACAGTGTATTTATAAATATATCATTTATGATGTTAGATGAAGTATTACCTAATAAGCTAATTAGCAACCCATTCGGTGAATGCGACTCAATAAAAATATTCCAAGAGCATATATATACAATAGAAAGTAGAAGAGGGCGAGTTAGCATCCTGAACCTCAATCATGTAAAATAGAATAACAATTTTTCAACTAAATAGCTACAACTCTAATCTGAATATTCTATGAGTATGTTATTGGCTTGTGCCAGAGAATTAGTTTCAGTAATTCTGTTAGGAGTATTTTATTGGATCTGTCCACCTTGGAATGTGGGTACGTGGAAACTGTTAGCAGCGCCATGCCCAGGCTATGTTGGATTCATCGTTTCATTTCTGAACAGAGATTTTGCTATCACTTTGATGAATTTTGGACGATTCCTTTTGTCCAAATCTCAGGTCGAAATAACGTTGCGTATTGTAATTCATATACTCCATTATAAAAGCTACTATAATAATGGGGTGCAATATTTTTATATATATATATATAGGCCAAAATAACCCTATAGTTCCCGTTTGCCCCAGAAGATAGATTGTTACGAGTGTTCCCAAAAAACGTACAGTTGAATTTGTTCGTGTATTCTAGATAAGTGAATTAATTTGATCCAAAAAGTAGTGTAATAACTGATGAAATATAAAATACTTAGCCTTAGAATGTAGGTGAAATGACAAAGCTGATGAGTCTCGGAAGTTTCCGGGCACAACAATGATGAGATCAAAAGCGAGAAAATAAAATTATATTAAAATATTGTATAGAATGTTAGTGTAAGTTAGCCAGAAAATTCCTCCCCCTACAATGGTAACAGAACTCACTATTTATAGCTACGTCTAGGAAAGGAGGTCCTAGGATCATGCCCTTCTTTAATGTCAATTATGAGCGCCGTTGATGAAGATGTAACGCTAGATATAAATGTCAAATTCCTTGTAACGGGCCACCATCCTTAATGCTGTAAAATATTAGGCGCAAAGCAGTTAGTACTCCTTTTATGATCGTTATTCCTTTCGGTGACAAGCGGAATAGCTATGTTCGGTGGCCATCCCCATCTTTTATTTCACGTGTCCTTCCTTTAAGCGGCCACGATCATGTCGTATTTTTTCCAATACAGATAGTCCTCCTGCTTTCCGGTGACACAATCTTGAGTTACCGAGAAGTTGGTAGAAAGCACCTTTTTGGTGGGAATTACTATAACTCTTTTTGAAGTTTTCTGACAGTTGATTAGACGCACGTCCCTCCGCATTTAATGCCCCGAACATGAATCTTCCACGATTCAGCACAACCTTTTGCCAATTATCAAGGTAATCATGGCCATGAATTTAGCCGCCAAAATTTTAGTTATACGCATCATCCTCCTCTTATGTACTTCATAATTCCTCAAACTTCTAACATGCATCTTTATTTCCAAACTTTTCTCTGATCTTCTTCGAACCAGAATTTTTCCTTCCTTCTATTCCAATGGCTTCCTCTTCAAAGCGTGCTAGTTCTTCAAAGGGCAAGAACAAAATCGAGGACTCTGTTCCTCCAATAGTGGGTTCCATCATCCCAAGAAGGCTTAGTACTTCGAAGGATTTTGAAGAGAAATTTTCTACTACTAACGCTCGTACATGGGCTGTCAGTAGATACCCTTCTTCCATTCGCCCTTCCAGTATTCCTGTTGTGAAGGGGGATTGTCGCAGCCCTGAGTTAGATATTATTGCTCCTGATTTATCGGAGAGAGTAACCCTTCCCAAGGAAGGTTTTACATATTTCTTCACGTATCCGTTTACTTTGGGTGCATTTTCTTTGAGCGGAGAGCTTGATTACGTAATTGCAAATCTTTGCCTTCGCTACCAGGTGTGCTTGGCATAGGTAAGTCCTTCAGTGTGGACGATGATCGCATGCCTTCGGCGTTTGTACCGAGAAACTGGAGAGGAGCAAACTCTAGCTCATATGATGAATCTCTATTCCCCCCAAAGCTTTCGCGGGGTAATGATAAGCCTTTGCAAGCGTGGCTACCATGCTTTACTGTCTAGCATGGATGACGACAACGACCATGGGTGGATGTAACGGTTCGTTGTAGTTGCTACCAGTGACATTATTCCAACAACGGCTTCATCCTTTCCGGTTGCTTGGAACCGCTCTCGTAAGTTCCCTTTAATAAAATTTTACCTACTAAATATTCTTTCATGCTCGTATTGATCATTCAAGCTTCATTTTCTACAGCGACTCGATGGATCCCACCGGTGATAGAAGGCTTGGACCGGTGGGTTCAGAAGATCTTGGACATCACAACCCCCGAAACTTGTTTGTGGAAAGAGTTGTCCCTTAAATACGGGTGGAAGGCTAAAAATCATGGTAACTTTAAATTACCTTGTTTCCATTTTTCGTATATGAAGAACTTGGTTGAACCATTCTGACTTGTTTATGAAATTAGATCTACCTGCGGTCTCAGTTGATGTCCCCGAGGAGGATGTTTTGGCTGACCCTGCTGATGCGACGAGGCTGCTTCAGGAGGCATTTACTCGAACATGCGTCTCCGGGCCTGCTTCGGGCGCAAACGTTTCTTCACGAAGTCCCCGACCAGATAACAAGCAACCAAAGAGAAGACGTTCCTCTGCGGCTGGGGAAAAGAATAAAAGGGCAAAGGTTGATGCCCCCGAGTCATCTCTAGTGGCGAGGGAGCTTCTTTACATAGAAGGAACAATCCTCATCATCTCAACAAGATTCTTGATATATTGAGACAACCAATCGACGATGACCTCTCATCACTTGGGAGAATCTGATTTAGTTGAATATGCTAACTCCCGCTTCCGGGCCCCAATTATTGTAACCTGTACCGCAGGGCTGAGTACCGAGTTCGTGCCATCTTTGGTTGGCGAGCATCAAACAACCATCACCCTTCAACTCCATCAGCTTCATCTCTACCTTCACCACTACCAGCAACTGCTACATCATTTCCATCTTCATTCACTCTTCCAACAGCGGTTGCTGCATCGTCTCCATCAGCCCACCTAACCATGAAGAAGGTGTCCCTCCTCCACAATCCCCAGTTCATGGGAATTTGGGGCAAAATTATGCTGGCCCTTCTGAATATCCACAAAGGAGGAGGAGTGTTACCCTTTCGGTCTCCACCAGGTGCAACTTGCTTTCGAAGCCGATTCAGCTTGCTAACTATCTGAAGCCTTTGGCTTCAAAAAAAAAATTGGGAGAAGATTCAGACACTCTCGAGGGAGTGTTTGTTGAACAATGCTATGCATAACGCCACAGCAGTACGTTCCTTTCTTCTTCTTTTATTTCTTCTACTTTTGAACAAATGTACTCTAAGTTTTACCTCTTCTTGTTTTGTAGGCCAACTTTCTTACTTCTGAGGGCCTTCAAAGGATGATTCGTGAGGAGGAAGAATTTACTTCTGAATGGGATCAACTTTTGGTGGAACGGGACCAGATTGTTCTCCCCCTCTCGGAACTGGAAACCAAGGCTACTGAGGTTGTTGTTTTGGAGGCTCGTTTGCAGCAAATCGAGCAAGAATGGTAACCCTTAGCCAAGAAATTAGGCCGCTGAGGGTTAGATTTGATGAAGCTAAGGCTAAATGGGCAGAAGTCCACAATGCCGTTCTTGCTGCAAACAACCGTGAGACCGCCTCCGCTGAAAGAGTGATTAACTTGGAGGCAGCCTTAAACTCCAAAAGTAAAGAGCTTGCTACTGTGGTGGAGAAACATGCCCAGCTAGAAGAGAAGTACAGGAAAACTATCGAGCATAATAGGCTCTTTAGTTCAACTGTCTGTGAGCTCAACGTCAGTCTCAAATCTGCTAGGCCCGCTTGGGAAAACCTTTTCGTCGAAGTTACTCACTCAAAGAAGAACTCAAGCGCCGAGCATCTTCCTCATTGTTGAAAAAACTTATTCTTCCATGTATAGCATGAGGAGAAAAACCTTGGAAGAAGCCAAGACTGGTATCGTTGACACTGATGCCGAACTTGCTAAGGCCTGAGAGCTTGAGTTGGCTGCAAAAAATGGACTCTAGATGCAGTCTGACGCTCCAGGTTCTTCTGATTTTGGTTCCGAGTTTTCAGAAACTGAAGAAGGATCGGAAGGCGATGATGCCGAAGATCAAGCTGGGGAAAATGTTAAGCTATCGGTGGAACCATCTACTACTCCCGGGGATGCAGATACTTCTCTTCCTCCTGATTCCGGAGACACTGCAGTTTAGTTTTTTCTTTCTTTTTCTATTTTGTACCTTTATCATTTTGACGCATCCTTGTAAATAAAAGCATATTTTTTGCTCAAGTATCATTTGAGTCTTACTTTCGTTCGAATATTTATGCAAGTCTTTAACTTTCGTACTTGCTCAAGTATTCTGTTTGCGCTTTACTATGTGTAATTTCGGATGCTTTTTCTTCAAAGCATTTTGGTTCCGAGTATTATCCTTTTTTCATAAGGGTCTCCATGAGTATTTTCGCAGGTTTACTTTTTGCGTCTTTTTCGTATGCGGCTTCGGGTATATTTTTCCCCGATGGTATTCTAGATTCCAGGCATCGATTCTTCCAAAACCAATCCTTTAACGTGAGGGTTTTATAAGAGAGGGCCCTCTTATGTTTACGGTGCTCTTGAAGAGGACGTCTCTTGTTCATTACGACACTAACATTTGAAGTACTTGTTTAACTTTAAATGGCAAAATTAACTCATCGTTCAGACAAGAAACAAGATAAAAACAAAAGGATTTCACTTCATTTAATTCCTTCTTTTTCAAAAGTACATAAGCATTTTGCTCCCCTCGTGAGCGTCTCAAAGGAATCTATAGAATGGTCGGGCAATGATGAATACCACGTTAAAGCTCCCCTCGTGAGAGTCTCACCAAATATTTTTAGCAATTCAGACTCAATTTCGTGAGGAGCCAAATCATTTCCTTTCACCGCTGTTGTATAAATGGTAATGTGCTCCTGTAGATCTGAAGTTCCGTCATACATCGGCACTTCAGGCATTTTGAATCGCTTCGGGATTAATTCCGGGGCCGCACTCAGCTTGTATGGTAATTGAATATACTTCTTTGAGTTCGGACCTTTCAATACCGGTGGCGTGCAATATTCCCGGAATGAATACACAAATATTTCTTGAATCAACAAACAAATTGGGATTTGATCCATGCATACGTTTACTTCCTTCATGAACCGCAAAAGTTCCTCCTTGAACGGATCGTTACCGTTGTTGAGGGTGGATCTACTCCCCCCAGCCCCATCAGAACCAACTTCGTCCCTGAGAGTGTTGTTGTCGACTCTCTGCGTCGTTTGGTTTGCGGGAACATCCGGAGGAATTGGATCTCGCCTATTCGTATTATTTGAAGCATCTGATAGTGCCTGCTTTAGTTCCGTCATAACCTGATCCTGCCACGTGATATGGCCTAGAATGATTGCCTGTTGCTCTTGCAGGACCCTCATTACATCCAGTACATGCTCCTCATCAGTATCATCAGGAGTCGTCTCCCGAGCCTGTCGAGGGTACCGCCCGTCATGCACTGGTTTGGCGTCATTCCTCTCATTGCGAGTGTCACTGATTGAATCCTCGAAATGAGGCTGCTCCCCTTGAATTTTAGGGTTGTGTGTGCCGTTAACAGTGTTATCTGCCATTTCTTTTGTGATTTTTGCTAAGACAAAATAATCAAACACGTTAGTAAAAAAGGCAAGGATTAATTTAACTGCACGAGCCCCACGCTGGGCGCCAAACTCTTTACCTAAAAAAGGTACAGTTGAATTTATTCGTGGATTCTAGACAAAGAATTAATTTGATCCAAAAAGTAGTGAAATAACTGATGAAATATAAAATACTTAGCCTTAGAATGTAGGTGAAATGATAGAGCTGATGAGTCCGAGAACAGGGTTTTCAGGCACAACAACGATGAGATCAAAAGCGAAAAAAAATTGTATTAAAATCATGTAAAGAATGTAATGTAAGTTAGCGAGATAATTCCCCCTACAATGATAACAGAGCTCATTATTTATAGCTATTTCTAAGAAAAGAGGTCCAAGGATCATGCCCTTCTTTAATGTCAATTATGAGGGCCATTGATGAAGATGTAACGTTAGACATAAATGTCAAATTCCTTGTAACGGCCATCATCCTTAATGATGCAAAATATTCTGTATTAAATGCTACCGGGCGCAAAGTATTTAATACTCCTTTTATAATCGTTATTCCTTCTGCAAGCAAAATAGCTATGCTCGTTGGTCATCCCCATCTTTTGTTCCGGTGTCCTTTCTTTAAGCGGCCACGTGTCATGTCGTATTTTTCCCTATACAACGAGCTATACTTGGTATTCAAGTATCTACTTCAAAAGAAACTTATTTAAAATTACCTATGGGGCCAAAATACTTTGATTTCTTATGTTTTGCAAACAAGATCATACCTTACGTAGCAAACATGCTAAGAGGTAGTATAGGAGTATTCACCTGTTGTCCATCAACTACGCCTTTCGGCTTGATCTTTGGCCTAACTATTTGCAACTTGACAATTAAAATAGACTTTTAACTGATAAAATTTAAATGTTATTTAATGGATGAAAATAACCTTTTTATTAATCTCGATCCATGTCGTAACCACAGCCTTTTTTGCCTGGAAGACGCATTGCATTTGCTCGAATTCGAAAAATACATTCCTAGTCTGGTTTCTAAAGTTATTTTTAGGTGCCCAAATATTTCTCTTTTTCTAACCAAACAATTACTAGTGCACCTCTTGTAGTTTCTAATATAAGAGTCAAAATACGGATAAGCATCCATGTGCACGGGCGGCTCGATGATATTTGGGGTCTAAAGCCAAACTTCAATGAAGGGCCCTAACTTTTTCGAAATTAAAAAAAAAAACACTTAGTAAAATTTTATTTGACGTTTATTTTTTTAGCTTTTTGAGATGCAAAATTATTAATAATTTACTTATAATCAATATCTTGACTAGGATGATATATATTTCTAGGATATTATTCCATTCTTTTAGAATTTCCTGACTTTCTAAAAGATTTATGTTAGATTTCTCACCAACTTCTTCTTCTTCGATTTTATTATCGTCTAGCTCAATTATACTAGTGATTTGTTCGTCTACCATAAATATCAATGTTTCTTTTTGGTATTGTATTAAAGTTTCAACCCTTCCCTTATTTTGGCTTTTTGAATATGCGAATTCATATTTTCCTGTTGTTATATTAAAATTCTAATAAATAAATAAAAAGACAATATATACTTACGAACAAAAGATATCAATAAAATAACAGATTTTAGATTCAAAGTGATAAAAAAAGTACAGAACGATGGAACCTGGTTTAACAAGTAGTTCATATATGATATTACTTTTGTTGCTTCAATGTTTTTAATGCAACACCAGAAAAACTTGAAAAAAAGAGTGTTTGCAATTGCTTTCTGCTCTCTTATTTAACAGAATGGTTTATGAGAAAGTAAAAAAAGGAATATAAAAGATTGAAGTAAAATACAGTTTGAAGAGAAAGTAAAAAAGTTATAAAAGTAATGTGGGCTCTGTAATAATGATGATTATGTATAAATGAGGCAAGAAGCATATTCACACGTAAGATTTAGCGTAAGTCTCAAAAGTAACTATTTTTATTCCCAATTTATCTCTAACGGCCCCATATTTTCCTTTTTCATGAAAAAAAACACTTTTTCTTTGACATACTAAATATTTTTTAAAAAAAATTATCGTATACAACTATTTAATATTAGAAAATTTTAGGACCTCCACAGATGTGGGGCCTCAAGCAATTGCCTGACTTGCTTTGTCATTGGGCCGCCTCCATCCATATGATCTCATAAACAAAAAATTTCATATATATATATATATACGGTTTGATCACTACTAGAAATCAGCTAAAAAGCAACCAAAAATTAGCAACCAACGTTGGTCTGTCCAAAAACGCGACCAACTTTGGTCCCTAAACTGGTGAAAATAATAAATAATAATCTTAAATAAATTAGCGACCAAAGTTGGTCGCTAATTGGTCGCAAAGTTCGTCAAATTGTTGACCGGACTGGTCAGACCTGTTTGGTCAAAGAAATTTCAAGATTAGCAACCAACGTTGGTCGCTAAATAAGGGGTAACTTTTGGGCGAGATAAGCGACCAACGTTGGTCGCTTATCTGGAAAATATAAATAAATCAGATTTGTATTTTACGACCAACGTTGGTCGCTAATGTTAAAATGTATATATTTTGCGACCAAAGTTGGTCGCTCTCATGTCAACATTTTGTCAAAATTAAACTCACTTCTGTATTTACTGTCTAAATAATATAAATGTAAGCCGTTAACGCTTTTGTAATACAAGGGATGAATATGCAGTTAAGTTGTACTACGGAGCGTGCGTGCGTATCCAATATATATATATATATATATAAGAACATGAAGCGCTCGGAACACAGGGGCGGGTTCTTTTAGGTATTGGTACACTTGTAACGATGAATCACCGTTATAGTATAATATATATATACCTTGATATATAATACGCTATACTATATGTATATATAGCATAGTGTATTATATAATACACTATACTATATACTTAGTATATGCAATAGACTTAGTATATATATACTATACTATATTATACTATATATATATATATCGAATATAACTTTAATATTTATATAAATATATATATATATATATATACACACACACACACACACACACACACACTTATCATCTTGATATATAATATAGATTACTATGTATAGTATAGTGTACTATATAATAGACTATACTATACACTTAGTATATATATATATAATTATATTATACTATATATATATATCGAATATAGTTTTAATATTTATATAAATATATATATAAATATATATACACACACACACACACACACACACTATACTATATATAAATATATAAGCTGTATTCGATATAATATTAGCTAATGCACTAATACTTAGTGCGTAGTATACTATATTATTCATATACTAAATGTATTGCATATACTAAGTGTATAGTATAGTGTATTATATAAGACACTATATATATATATATATATATAGATAGTATAGCGTATTATATATCAAGTTATATATATATACACATATATATATATAAGAACATGGTTCTTTTAGGTATTGATACACTTGTAACGATGAATCACCGTTATAGTATAATATATATATACCTTGATATATAATACACTATACTATACACTTAGTATATGCAATACACTTAGTATATATATACTATACTATATAAATATACTATAGTAATAAACATATACATATATATACTATAGTATTATATATACATATACACGTATTATATAGAACAGAGTACACTGGAGCAACCAAAATTGCGACCAACGTTGGTCGCTTTTTATAATTACAGAAACAAAAGCAGGGTTTCCCTTATTTCGCCAAAATTCCCAAACTTTCTTATTTTTCTAACCCTAATCCCATTCCCCCATCCCGCGACACCACGCCTCACTGCTGCCCGTCGCCGTCGCCGCCGCCGCTGCCCGTCGCCGCCCAACTGCCGCGCCTATTCTCTCTCCTTCTCCACCTATAAAAAATCAAGGTTAGAATTATAACCTTCAATCTTTGTTATTTTTGATGTGTGTGTTACAATATTTGATGTATTGTTGTTTATTGTTTCAATTAGTGTTTCAATTCTTTGTACAATGTATTTTATTGAGGATTAGTGTCACGACCCAAAATCCCAACCATGATTGTGATGGCACCTCTCATGAAGACAAGGCCAGCCAATTCAAATAAACTTCATTCAAACAGTTAAACAATACAAAATAATATAAGTACGGTTTAATAACAGTAATTTGCGACAAAATACAGTGAACAATCTCGACTACAGCCCGAACCGGGGTGTCACAAAGTCATGAGCAACTAATGAAAATCCTAATAATAAGATTAATAATACAATATCTTGGCACAATTGTTCGAAGATACTGGAAATAACAAGATAAAAGAGATACGGGGCTGCGGACGCCAACAGCTACCTCGTAGTTTCTGAATTGCCGCTTTGACAGTAGTAATCAATGTCTCGGAGCGGAACCGATAACGCCTGAATCTGCACACATAGTGCAGGGAGTAATGTGAGTACTTCCAACTCAGTGAGTAATAATTATAAATAACAACTGAGAGTAAGGAAACACATAAGGCATACAACAATCCATAATGAAACAGTAAAACATGTAAATAATCAAGTCAATAACATGAAGTAAAAGAAAATATCATGACTGGCCAAGTCATATCT
>MCJB01048408.1:235509-241724 GCA_002018475.1 Nicotiana obtusifolia | reverse complement strand
ATATATATATATATATATATATATATATATATGGATACGCACACATGCTTTGTAGTACTACTTAAGTGCATATATAGCATGTTAGAGTATATTTTAGTCTATTCATCCCTTGTATTACAAAAGTGTTAACGGCTTACATTTATATTATTTAGATAGTAAATACAAAAGTGATTTTAATTTTGACCGATGTTGACCTGAAAAACGACCAACTTTGGTCACTAATTATATATAATTTAAAATTAGCGACCAAAGTTGGTCGCTAAATTTAAATCAGATTTATTTATATTTCATATTAATATTTAAAATATTAATATTATTGTTAAACGTTAGAACTGGGTCCCCGATTAGCGACCAAAGTTGGTCTCAATTTTACTAGGCGACCAGTTTTGGTCGCTAAATTTGAATTATATTTATTTATATTTTATAATTTTTTTAAATAAAATTATTTTTATTAAAATTTTATAATTGGGTCCCAAATTAGCGATCAAAGTTGGTCTCTATCTGTTTACTCTTTATTTAGCGACCAACGTTGGTCGCTAATCTGAGTATTTCTTTGACCAAGCAAGTCTGACCAATCCGGTCAACAGTTTGACGAAATTATCAACCAAATAGCGACCAGCCTTGGTCGCTAATGTATTTAAAATTATTATTTTCACCAGTTTAGCGACCAACTTTGGTCGCTTTTCTTTACAGACCAACCTTGGTCGCTAAATTTTGATCGTTTTTTGCAGAAATTCTAATAGTGCAATAACTCCAAAAAAAATAATATTCTTTATTTTAAACATCTCACTATAATATTACTCACCCTCGCTATTTATCTCACAAACAACTATCTGTGGCTTGTTCTCCCTGCTTTGCTTTCTGCTTAGCTTCTCTCGTTTTGGTGTATTTGAGATGTAATTGAAGGCTTATATTTATAGGAGAAGTAACCTCTAACCAATCAGAAAACCAATTTTTAAAAAAATTGATTTTGTCCACCGCCCAAGCAGTAAATTTCTCCAATCATCTCCTTTTCGTTTCTTTCTTTTATTATATTTATTATTTAGGTAGGTCCCACAATAACATTGTTTTAACATTTAGTTTAGATAAGCGAATTCTATAAAGAAAAGAACAACTGAATATTTACGATGAAAAATAAATTTGTACTTATACAAGTCATCAAGGTTTAAATAGAAATAAAAATGCAAAAGCCATAAATACTTTACCTGCTGTCATATTGCTACCTATTGTGTCTGGGAGATTCTTTGAATCCATCATTTCCTGAAACATTAGTTCACGTAAAACAATAAACTGAGGTTGGGAACATACAGCAATAACAAATCCCCAGTTGGCCAAGATCTTGTATTCAATTGTCGCTGCATTTATTTAAACAACATCCAAGCATATAGAAAATTACAAACTTTGCAAGTAATTAATAAAAAACATGTTCATTAGAAATGGCAAATTTCTCTAATATCAGATCCCTGTGGATAGGCTTGAAAATCTGACCTCCTAAATTTTCTGAGTGATATGGAGGCTAATTATGTTAAGTAGAATTGAATCTCCACAATATATTAAAGTTAATACGACTGAGTGTATATTGAGTTTATACAACATCTACAGCAAGGAGATAAACTAAATAAAAAAGAAATAAGAACTATCTAAACAGAACCAAAATACAACAACAAGTTACAACAAGAGTCGTATAGAGTAGGAACTACTAAATCTGAAATTTCAAAAAAAATAAGAATTAGATGATTATCTGTTATTATGCCCTCAAATATTGCTTCAGAAAATAGGCTTTTGGAAGTAGTTTCGTGAGTATATCAACTTCAATATTCTTGTTCAATATTCTTGTTCTAAACTTGTACACGAACAAAGTGAAAATCAGTTGCGGCATACTTCATTATGATTGCTATCCTTAATCACGAACAAAGAGTAAAAAGATAAATTAAATTACTATCCTTGCTGGCATTATGATATGTGCTATGCTTTCGAAGGTAAATTAAAGGCTATTAACAATTGCTCTTTCGCTTCTTGAATGACCCTGATTGTCATCTACATATTATTTAGCACTTGAAATCACGAAAATGCCGCATTATAACTATATGGCTACGTCAAATCATGTTAGTTTGTTACAGTCAAATAATATATTAATGAAGTAGGCATAAATAATAATTTATCGTTTTTATACTATTTTACGTTTAAAAGTGGTTCCTAAAATATTGTCCTTACGCATTTATTATATGCAATCGTGAGTTTTATATACTGATTATTAATATTTACCATTTATTTCAATTTACCGATCAACGCAATTAAATAGAGTTACTTGCAAATACAACTACATTTTAAGAATATGATTGTATAAATGTTTATCTTTCGTGTGTAGAAATTGAAATCTAAAAAGAAAAGGACTACTATGTGATTTTAAAACACTATTACAAGAATCCAGCGTAACCAATTGCATAAGCGTAATTCAAAAAAATAAAAAATAAATAAATTAATTAATTCTTACCGTTTATTCAAAACCATGAACGTACCGTTGTTCCAAATGTTTATTCTTTTTAAATTTCCACTCCTTACCGTTGTCTGTATGCTCTGCTCTGTCTTACTCGATATCGTTACATGTGTATTTTTCACTTTATTGTTACTGTTGTTGGCATTTTTTTTACTTAGTTGGTACTGTTTTATATATGCTTGATGAGGATGAAATAAATTCACGAAGAGTGTTGCCGTGCCAATTGATTTGACATACATTCATATATTCGGTGAGGATGAGATAAATGCACGAAGTGTGTTGTCGTGCCATTTAACTTGATATCTTGAACACATTCCTCATACTATTATGATTCGTGTATATACTAAGTTGTTTGCTGGTTATCGCTTTAAAAAAGGATGGGTTGCGATATTGAGAAAACTGACTGTGATTTTCTTTAGTAATCATTTACTTGTAATGAACCAACCGGTAATTTTGAGCATTTGCATTCTATTAAGATGTTTGAAGTCTTGGGTAGTTCCGTATGATATATTATGGACTCATGTGAATTGTTGGTTTCAGTTTTCGGGTGACTCGGAATTAGTTTGGAAAAATAATTTTCATGTTTGAAGCCTTAAGTTGGAAGAGTTGACCAAGTTTGACTTTTGTATATTTGATCTCGGATCGAATTTTGATGGTTTCGTTAGGCACAGATAGTGATTTTGGACTTGGGCGTATGCCTGGATTTGCATTTGGATGTTTCTGGAAGGTTTTGACATGGCCCAAACAGTTCACAACAATGATACAAACATGAGAAACATCATGGCTTAAAGCTTAACAGTCAACTCTATGCATATCATAGCCTAAGCACTACCTCGAGCATGGATAAATAACATGGTGCTCGCACATGGGCTTAAACCCCTAGCACGTAGCTATCACAAATAACTCGAACAACTAGTGCCTCAACCAAGTTTAGATAATATACTTACCTCAAACAAGCAAAAACAAATACCAAGCAAGCCAAGCGACATCAACAAATGCCATCCCACCCGTAACAACTTCCGAATGGCTCGAAACTAGCCAAAAGCAACTCAAAAACATCAAATAATTCCCAACGAAACAAAACCAATCGATAAATGTCGAATCTTTAATCAAATACTCAAAGTCAACCAAAAATTCAAACTCGTGCCCGTACCTCGGACCCGACAAAACTTACAATTACGACTACCCATTCAATTACTAGTCCAACCATGCTAATTTCACTCAAATCCGACTCCGAATCAATGTTCAAAATTCAAGTATTCACTTTAGAAAAGTTTAGAAAAAACCCTCAATTTCTCTTTCAAAATCATCAATCAAATGTAAAAATCAAATATAGAATCATGCAATATAATCAAATCCGAGTAGAAAGTACTTACCCCAATCCATGTGATAAAAATTCTCTCCAAATCGCCCAATTCCAAGCTCCCCGATGCAAAGTATGATAAAATAACTCAAAGGTACGAAATAGAGTACTTATATGCTCTACCTAGTGGTACTCTACGTGATCGCGGTAATAACCTTGCGATCGCGATGAACAAATATTATGCTACTACAATTACACTACACGTTCGCGGCACAAGCCTCGCGAACGCGATGCACAAAGCTGACAAAACTACGCGAACGCGAAGAAGAAACCATCGTCCCGCCCAACTTAGCCCAATCACTATCCGAACGCGTTGAAGCAGACGCAAACACGATGAAGACCAGCCTTTACTCTACGCGAATGCTTTCATTCTGTCGCGGACGCAAATAGGAACTAAACACCTAGCTCCAGGAATCACTTCGGGATTGCGGCCTCATCTTCCCGATCGTGAAGAACAACAAAAACACCAGCAATCATCAATACTAAAACCATCCAAAATGATCTGAATCACGTTCGAAACTCACCCGAGCTGGACCCCGTTATGGTACGTGAATTGTCCGTATGGTTGATATTATTAGCTAGTTGTTCGTGCAGCGTGTGGATACGGATCAATCCCCAAGGGGAACCCTCTCATATTTCTCTCTTAATGGTGTACACGCGGATTGTGAGGAACCGACGAGTTTCTGGTTGATGTGATCTCTGGGAGAGCTGGTTACTGTTATTTGGATCGCGTTACGCACTGCAATGGACCGATATGTGGTTATTGCATTTCATCTTTACTTGCAAATTCTTTGAATATTTACTTGATTTACTTGCATATCTTCTTTATATGTTAGATTTTTGACTAAGCAAACATTTTTAAAACAAAGAATTTTGGGCATCAAAGCAATTATATCTGAGATTTTCCTGATTTGATCATGTGTCTGTTCTATACCTGTTGAAATTATGAACTCTACAAGTGTTGGTGAGTATCATTTATAGTTTTTGCAGCTTTTATGTCGTTAAGGTTAATTAGAATACTTATTGAGTACATGAGGTCAGTTGTACTCATACTACACTTCTGCACCTTGCGTGCATATCTTGGAGTTGATGCTGCTGTGTATGACGGGAGCTGGTATTGAAGATGTACCCGCGTTCCAGTTTCACTACCATTAGTTCTTGGTAGTTTTAGACTTGAGATTCTGTTCAAGTACATTTCAAATAGATCTTGTACCATTTTTCCTTTCAATTTGTAAATCTAAGTCTTAGTGACTCATGACTTGTACTACCAGTTCTTGGGTAGTTATATAAAGATTCAGTTATTTCACTTTTGACTCTTAATTTATTATTAAATTGTATTTATTATTACTTGCTCACGTAGCGGGGATGTGACAAGTTGATATCAGAGCTCTAGGTTCATAGGTTCTATGAGTCATGAGCAAGTGTCTAGTAGAGTCTTGTGGATCGGTATGATGATGTCGATCGAGAGGCTACAAGACATTTAGGATAAACTTCCCATCTTTCTTTCCTTATCGTGCGACATTGATTCAGCTTGAAACGAATCTCTTTGAATTCCTTCCACTCACTCGTATGCGTATGTGAGCGCTCAATATCAGCTTTGCATCGATGGTTTGTTATTCCATGGATGGGGTGCGAGATGTATTTTCTATGTTGTGGTTTTGGCCCGTCTAGAGGACTTGAGGCCGGATTTTGATCGCAGCTCAGGCTCGGTGGTTCAAGTTATGTGAGCATGTACCTTTGTACTTATATTTCTGGTAGTGTCCTTGGGAGCTGGACTTATGGCTCGGTAGGCGGTTGGATGGCTATGCGATGACTATGACATGATTGCGGTATGCGTTCAGATGGTTTGGATGTGCTGAGAAAAGTTTGCTTGGGATGTGAATATGAATATTGGATGCTTGAATTCTGTCTTGATGTGTTGTATATTCTCAAGTTATGATCGTGTCGAGGGATCTTTCATGTTGTTTATTTGTGAAACAAAGTAGATTCTTATGTATTGTTGATGAGTTCAGATTCAGGAAGATTAAGTGATTGCGTTGTACTTGTGACTGCGAAAGGGCATAAAGAGATGCCAGTTTGAGGCTAAGTGGGCGGGATATCTCCTGCGGGATGTTCTGAGGTTGTGTGATTCTTATGATGATTATGTGGAGCATTTCTTTCTATTGGTCGGTTATGTTTGTCGCAATTTGAGTCTATATCGCTTGAGAAAATTTGGCTTGACTATCACGAGGATGAATGCAAGCTTACCAGATGATTAAAGATATTTTATGGTTTGTGTGGCATGAACTTATGAAGAATTTAATTGAATCTCAATGTGAGATTATAGCAGTAATAGAGTATGGTATTGCTAGTTGT
>MCJB01048408.1:193009-230509 GCA_002018475.1 Nicotiana obtusifolia | reverse complement strand
ACCCTAGGGCATTGAATGCCACTATAAATTGAGGCTTTGAATGCCCTCAGTTTACACACAGAAAAATACACTAATTACACCTAACATTTCTGAAGAATTTAAGATATAATAGAGTATTTGCTTAAGCCTTTTCGTTTGAAGTTTCGAGTTTTCACTCAACCTCTTCTTCTCTCTTTTTTTGTGTCACGACCCCAATTTTCCTTCGTAGGATGTCGTGATGGCCCCTAATCTCTAAGACTAGATAAGTCTATCATTCATGCAGAAATAACTGAGATAATAATTAAATTCTCAAAACTCAACAACTAATATAAAGAAAATCTCCACAACTCAGTATATGTATAATAGCGCAATACCATTCGAAATACAAGTCACAAGCTCTATGAAATGATGCTGAATATCTCTATACATCAGAGTGTAATAAAGGATAAGAAAATAAAATAATGTATGTAGAGGGGGACTCCAAGGTCTGCGGACACCGGCAGGTATACCTTGAAGTCTCCAAAACTGAGCTATCGTTAGTGCCTGGACTAGTAGGAGGTACTTGGATCTGCACGAAAAGATGTGCAGAAACATAGCATGCGTACACCACAATGGTACCCAATAAGTATCAAGCCTAACCTCGGTAGAGTAGTGACGAAGTCAGGTCAAGACCCTACTGGAATAAATAAGAAACTGAACAAGTGTATAACAGTGAAAATAAAGATAGCAATAGAAATGAGACAGTTAAAAAGGTACACCAAGAATAGCTACACTGAACTAAGGCAAATAATACTTCACAGAAGAAAACAAGGGATACTATGACATGGAACAAAATAACAAAAACACAAGTGAAGAAATAGAAAGTATCAACAAGAGTCACTACCGAGGTACCGCCTCGTAGTCTCAAATCACAAATCAATTTACAATCTTTCCTTATATCACCGCGGGAGCCTTGTATTTAGTTTTGAAAATTATTTTTCTGAAATAGCATCCCGCGTTTTAGCCCACCTTATCACACCGCGTGGATTCTAGTAGTTCCCCTACTTGCAACGTGTATCAAGCCCACCTTATCTCAATGCATGCTTTCAACCCCAAATACTTATACCACCGCATGCGTATCAATATCACAATGTATCACAAATCACACCTTAAGTGCCCAATATCAACACTTGCCAAAGAAACCGACAACAACAATATTTTCACAATAAATAGCCCATGGCTCAACTAAAACATACACACTAGTCTCAACAATAATAACCGGTAGTGAATAACTCAACAAGAATAGTATTTCACAACTTAACACTTTGAGTCAATGTGAATCATGACCGTTGTAACTCAATATCAATTTCAACAACAGGATATTCCAAGAATAGAAACTTCAAGTAAAGATTTCAATGGTTAAATCATGAATATGGAGTAAAGGAAACAAGTATTTCAACTAGACATGTAGAGAAATTAGCAAGTAAAATATAAGACAAGTAGAACATGTGAAAATAGACTAATGATGATGAATATAACATGTTAAATAAACTAAATTAAGGCATGAAAGGAATCTACATAGCTAAACCAGTAAATTTTCACATTTAGTCCGTGTGCACACCCGTCACCTTGCGTACACAGTCTGCCACACATCACAATTATCACAAACAATACCAATCCTATGGTAATTCCCCAACAAAAAGTTAGACAAGATACTTACCTCAAAACACGGTAACTCAATCCACTAGTAGGCTTTTTCCTCGATTATACAACTCCAAATAGCTCGAATCTAGCCAAAACAACTTCATACCATAAATATAAGCTATAGGAAGCTAATTCAAATAATAAAGTTACGATCTTTGCAAAGAAATAAAAAGTCAACTAAAAAAGTCAACTCAAAAAGTCAACTCGGGCCCACATCTCGGAACCCGACCAAAATTATAAAATTCGAAAATTCATTCGATAACGAGTCCAACCATACAAGAATTACTCAAATTCGACCTCAAAACGCCTTCCAAAACCCTAATTTAGTCTAGGAAGTTTTAAAATTTTTCCCCAAATTTCCAACTCAAATCCCTAATTAGATGATGAAAAGAGTAATAGATTCATGAAATATAGTCCAATCCGGGTTAGAATCACTACCACAACGATTTCCTTGAAAAACCCTCAAAAAATCCCCTCACACCGAGCTCTCTGGGTTCAAATTATGAAAAATAGATGGAACCTTAGTTTTGAACTTTAGATTATGCCTAGGTGTTATCCTTCTTCGCGAACACAGAAAGTGCCTCGCGTTCGCTAAGCACAAAGTATGTTGATGCCAAAATTTCTCTTACGCGAACGCGTGATCAAACGATCCCAAGCTTCACGAACGCGAAGCCTCGTTTGTGAACGCGTGCACCAAACGCGATGGTCCCCCAGCCCGCCTCTCTCCTTTGCAAATGTGACTCCCTGCCTATAATCGCAATGCACAATAACACTGAACCTACACGAACGCATCCTCACCTTCCGAAAATGAAGGGTAAAATTCTAGTAACCCCTGACTCTACGCAAACGCAGGACAACCATCACGAACGCGTAGAAGGAAACCAGATCTGTAGAAAACTAGCAGCTTTAGCAATAAAGACTAAGTCCAATTGGTTCCGGATTCACTCTGAATCACACCCGAGGCCCTCGGGACCCTGTTTGAACATACCAACAAGTCCTAAAATATCATACAGACACGCTCGAAGAGTCAAATCACATCAAACAATACTAGAACCACGAGTCGCTCATCGATTCAAGCCTAATGAACTTATGAACTTTCGAATTTCAAAACTAATGCCAATTCATAACAAAACAACTCAGATTGACTTCAAATTTTTCACACAAGTCATAAATAAAATAACAGACCTATTTCAACTTTTGGAATCAAAATCCGACCCCGATATCAATAAATTCAACTTCCGGTCAAATTTTCCAACCTTCCAAATCTTCAACTTTCTTACTTTCGCTAAATCACGCTGAAACGACCCGCAGACCTCTATATCAACATCCAGATATGCTCCAAGGTCTAAAATCACCATACAGAACTATTGGAACCGTCAAAACTCCATTCCGAGGTCATCTACATAAAAGTCAAACTACGATCAACCCTTACAACTTAAACCTCCGAATTAGGGATTATGTATCTCATTTCACTCCGAAACCGAATTCAAAAACCCTGGCAAGTCATATAATCACATATAATATAGAGGAGGCAATAAATAAGAGATGGGGGCTAAAAATACTCAAAACGACCGGCCGGGTCGTTAGGGTTTTGAGTTTGTTACTACTTAAAGGTTGAGCTTTTGGTTTCCTAAACGGCTAACTTGAACACTCGTTTGATTTGCTGCACCAAAGGAGGTCAGTACAACCTCGACCTTATTCTTCTTCTGCTAGTCTAATAGCCTGTTTGGCCAAGCTTCTTTTGAGGCAAAAGCGCTTTTCTTTGGTCACAAATGCTCTTTTTTTTCTAAAATTAAGATGTTTGGAAAGCTTTTGAAAGGAAAAAAAAGTGCTTTTGAGGAGAAGCATAAGCAGTTTTAGAGACGCAGAAAAAAAAATCTTCTCTCCAAATGCACTTTTTTGAAAAGTACTTTTGAGAAAAATACACTTAGAAGCAGTTTTTTAAAGCTTGGCCAAACACTAATTGCTACGCAAAAGTATTTTTCAAATTAATTAGCCAAACACAAACTGCTTCTCACCAAAGGTACTTTTGAGAAAAGCACTTTCGTGAAAAAGCACTTCTCAAACTAAGTTGATTTTTGCAGCTTGGCCAAACAGGCTATAAATTCCTTAATATGAACTGCTTTACTATTTTTGCTAAATGATGTTATTAACTATGTGTTTATGTTTCTTTAACCGTTTCATGTGTGCATTAATGACTGTTGAGTAGTTTCCTACAATCATGAACTTTCTTAAATTATTGAAATTAGAATTACTTGTTAATGTTGATATGCATCGATGATCCATGTTTCATATTAAGTTTGAAAGTGGCTAAAAAACTTCTTAACATTCCTAATACCTAGTTTCTGACATCTTTAATGATTCTATTAGCACTACTCTGACTGTTATGCTAACCTGCTGTGAATGTTACTTTTGTAATTCCCTTGATAGTTCAGATGTAAGCAAAGTATGAATCACTTAGTGCTGAGAACCAACTTGTTGCCTTAGTTCAGAATACTAACAAATGATCTTCTAGCTTGTTTTATCTCCATAGTATGCTTCTATGATTCTGTTAATTGGTTGATTAAAACCATGATCGTTCATCATCTTCGTCGTCGTCGTCATCATCATCATTGCCATCATTACCTTTGTTGGGAGGCATAAAATCGTCCCTTGAATCTCTATCAATGTCACTTTCTGATTCATCAGATAAATCTCCATCATCACCTAAATCATCATTTTCCTCGTACATATAACCATCATATTTATCATCATCATCTTTATCACCATCATCGTCCCCATCTGTATCACTAGTATCGTTACTATTCTTAAGTCCAGTTTTGTTCTTTTTCATAAGCTCATTTAATGGAAATATTTTTTCGGGGCTTATTAACATAATAATAACTTACAACTCATTAGCCAAAATAATTTTTGAAACAACAAATTTCACTATAAAAGTAGCTATTATATCAAAACTAAGGCCATTTGCTTTCATTTCTAGTCCTAAAAAAGAAAAATAGCTCAAAAAAGAGACAAGACGTAGAGTACCAAAAGTCATTGCGCCTTTAGCAGATTAAAGAAAGGGAAAAACAACGATATAATGGAAAAACTCCAAATTTTGTTCGCACGTTCATATAGTTGGTGACCATGTTCTAATTTTTAGGAAAAATTCTGTGTGATATTATATGTAACATTATTACAAGAATCCACGGGTAATTAACTGCAATTAATACATATCCAAAAAAAATAATGTAACTTGTTAGTAATTGTTTAATGTCATTCCAAAACATGGTGGGAACAAATCTATTACAACTCATCAGTGCTTACGTATCATTCATATGCTATCAAACATTTTCCTGATCTTTATTCCCCTTAAATTTCAAAAAAATAAAAATATTCATTTGATTCCAAAATCTAGTTGTTTCATAATTTTATTTCAAAACAAGGAGTTAAAAAATTGAAACTCGTCATTGGCTATGCATATATTCTATAATATATTAAAAGTTACTGCTCTTTAGTAGCAAAAACAAGTGTTTCTTTTGCTTTAACATTGGTTCACGTTTATTAATCTTGCTAGTATGTTGGCTCTGGTATCACTTCTTAGGGATGAAATAATTAGGCATCATGCGAATTTTAACAAGCAAATCTTAAACAATGATAATTAGAAAACAAAAGACAAATATACCAAGAAAACACAAAAATTTAATGGAGTTCTATCAATTGATCTACATCTACAGGCGGAGATGAGTAATCCATAATATAAACAAGAGTAGAAAAATATTGAGAGTACGATAGAATAACCTCACAAAGTTTACTTTTAAAAAGGTTCACACAAGTAACATGTTAATACTTGTTATTACAAGTTCTCTCTAGACAATACTCTCTAACCCCTTACAAGGACAAGATTATGGGTGGTTGCAAGTAAGAAGGAATGGGTCTTAATTTATGGAGCTCAAATGATTCTCCTAAAGGATTAGCAAAAAGATATTTATAGTTTCCTTTTAGGAAAAAAAATAACCAATTATGGTAATGCCTTGTCATTACTTCAAGGAAAAGAAAAACTCAAATATGGTAAGAAAATCAAGCACAAATAACCTGCTTTGAATTTGAGTTAAATCTCGTTCTAATTCCAGTTATTGGACTAAGCCAGCCTAAATACACTCTTCACATGATATGATACTATCTGTTGAAGATAATGATCAAGTTAACAAACCTGATAACTACTCGATCACCTAGTTTAAGTTTATTAGAATTAAGACTCTTGTATTATTCATCCTAGAAGAATTTCACTCTATGTTGTACAACCATAATATAGGATCAATATATTATATAAAAACATAGTCTTATGTAACTGCTTTGAATGAGTAATATATGCCTTCTCGACGTTGTCTCTCTGCCATATTTTTACATGGTATCTGCGTTTTTTTGAAGCTAATTCTGCTGTCTAGATTCAGTTTCTGCTATATAATAACAATTTTGCTAATATCGCTTCCAACACTTTTTCAACAGCCTCCTTTCATCATCTCATTTCTTCATGTCCTATGAAGTTGAAACCTTCTAACTATTTGATATGGAGAACACAAATAGTGCATCTAATCCAAGTAATGAGATTGGACTACCTTATTGTGGGAAATCTAGAACCTATAAATGCATAAGGCACTAGTGAAAGCAGTGATGGTGGAAAAGGAGTTGACAAAAACAGTGACAAATAGGCTAATATTGCTGATGACAGGTCAGAGGAGTTGGATATCTGGGAAAATGTCAGAAGAGACTATGTATTTCATTGTGGGATGCACAACTACTAAATAGACATGGGAATGCCTGGAAGAAACTTATCTGCAGGCAACAAATGAAAAAGAATTCTAGTTGAAGCAACAACTTCAAACCATCAAGCTTGACAACAGATCCATTGATGAGTACTTGAAGGAATTCAAAGGCATTTGTAATGGCTTGGTTGCCATACACAAGCATGTAGATGATAATAGCAAGGTCATTAACTTTTCTAGAGGTTTGGGTCCTAAATATAAAACTTTTAGGACTGTGATGCTTGGCAAAGCACCTTATCCAACTCCGAGTCAGTTGGTCACTTCCCTAAGGGGCTTTGATCTCAGCGAGGATGAAGGAGATGATTTACAACAAGTGAATCATAATATGGCATTTGCAGCACAAAGGACATACAACAACAAAGGTTTAGGAAACTTCTCAAACAAGAGGTAACATGATCTACAACTCAAGGGGTAGAGGCTTTAGGCCTGTTGGTCAGAACAACAATCAATACTCTCAAGGATCTCGAAATACTGTTAAGGAACCGAAAAGCTCAGGATCATCAGCCTACCAGATATGTGGGAGGAATAATCATACTGCAATAAAGTGCTTCTACAGGTGGGACTTTTCTTATCAAGTACCAAAAGATTTTCCACAAGCCCTTGCTACACTCAATGTGAATAGTCAAAATGATGGAGATAATGCCCCAATATGGATTCCGGGCAAGTACTCACATGACCAATAATAAAGGTAACTTATCCAACCTTACACCTTATAGTGGGAATTATAAAGTTGTAGTAGGAAATGGGCATGAACTAGATAATGCACATGTTAGAAAAGAAATAATTTCTGGTTTAAGGTTGAGCAAAGTTCTAGTAGTCCCTAAATTAAAAAAGAATCTGTTATCAGTAAGTAAGATTACTAGAGATAATTGTTGTTCCATTAAGTTTGATTAATCATCTTTTGTTGTAAAGGACAAGAGGATAGGGAAAAAGATGGCCAGATGTGCTAAAAGAGGAGAGATAGATGCATTGAAGATGGACAATCTGCTTGCTTTGAGTGTAACATAGATAAGGAGGAGCTCTAGTGATATTTGGTATTTTGGACTTTGACATCCAAATTCTAGGTCCTTAGAAGTACTTAGTAATAATAAGTGTATCAATATCACATGTTAGAATATAACTCCTACAGTTTGTGTTAGTTGTCAAATGAAAAAAAGTTGTAAACTACTATTCAAGTAGAGAAATAATGTTGAGAATAAACCTTTATTGAAAATTCTGATTCCATTGAACCATTTGTCAAATTTCATAAAACGGTTTAGAAACAGTTTTCAAAGAGTATTATGATCTTTCAATGTGATGGAGGTGGTGATTTTCAAGTTCTGAATTTGTTAAGTACTTAGAAATTTGTGGCGCCGTAAGACATATTTCCTGTTCTCATACCCCTGAGCAAAATGGCATTGCAGAAAGGAAGCATAGACATGTAGTAGAAACTAGAATGACACTACTCTTACGTGCTAAGTTACCTCTATATCTATGGTCAGAAGTATTTTTCACAGCAGTATTCTTAATAAACAAGTCGCCATCATATGTGCTTAAAAAGGAAACATCATTTCATAAATTACATGGTTCACACCTTGATTACAATAGTTTGAAAGTATTTGTGGTGCAAATGTTGTCCTTACTTAAAATAAAAATACAAGTTCTCACCTAAGTCATATCCCTGTGTGTTCATTGGATACGACAGTTTGCATAAAGGGTATAGGTGCTATCATCCATCCACAAGGAGGTCTTTGTATCAAGATATGTTGCCTTTGACGAACTAACACTTCCCTATATATGTGCAAAAAAACAAGATTGACAGTGCCTCAAATGACTCTAGTTATATGGCCACATTTTTTGAATTTTTCTTAGAATCACAAGTCAAGTCTGGTTCATCAAATCTTACAGCTGTAGGGGAAGTGTTGGGAGCTGATCATAATGCTATTGCAGATATGTTTTAAATGATCAAACTGATGAACAATATGTTGATGTTACTGATCAAAATGATGGTGTTGCTGCTTAAACTGCTGATCACAATAATGCTGTTGAGTCTGATCATGATGAGGTTGTGGAGGTCAAAAACAATGTTGATGAGCCTTCTGCAGACATGAAAAACTTAGACACTGATGAATTGCACTTAGAGGCCTCTCACTAAGATGAAACACCTATACAGTTCAAAGTGACTGATCCAAGAGGATTGCAGTTAGAAGTGGATTTTTCACACTTCTTCAATGCCCAGGATGAAGCACCTCCAACAGAAAACATGGTTCAAGTTGAACCTGAAAACACTGCTCAAAATCATAAAATGGTCACTAGACTCAAAGCTAAGTTCCTTCCTATAACTCATGCCTCACTAGCTGTTGTATAAACAAAAAACAGAAGAACCTAAGTCTATAACGGAAGATCTTAGTTCACCTCACTGGCTTAAAGCAATGCAATAAGAGTTAGCAGGCTTACATCAAAACAAAACTTGGATGTTAGTCCCCAAAACTCCAACAATGAATGTAGTAGGGTCTAAGTAGGTGTTTAAAACAAAAATGAAACCAAATGGGTCAATAGAAGACACAAAGCAAGGCTAGTTTCTAAAGGGTACTCACAACTTGAAGAGATTAATTTTGAAAAACTTTCAGTCCAATAGTTAAAGTTATAACTATAAGAGTTATTCTTTCTGTTGTTGTCACTTTAGTTGGCCTATTAGGCAACTAGATATTACGATTGCCTTCCTACATGGTCAACTACAGGAAGAAGTCTATATGACTCAGCCACTAGGATTCACTGACTCAATGTATCCTGACCCTGTTTGCTTCTTAAAAAAAGCACTCTATGACCTCAAACAAGCTCTCAGAGCTTGGTTTGAGAGGTTTAGCCTATTCCTACTTCATCTTGGTTTCAAATGCAGTAGAGCTGACCCTTCCTTATTTAATCTTCATGATATAGTAGGAACAATCTTACTTCTGTTATATGTAGATGATATAATTGTAACAAGAAGCAACTCAAGGCAGATAGGGGAAGTAGTACAAAAGCTGGGAGATGAATTTGCTATGAAGAATCTTAGACCTTTGAGTTACTTCTTAGGTATTGAAGTAAGCTATTTTTCTGGAGGAATCCAGATGAATCAAAGAATATATGCAATTGATCTACTTAGGAAAGTGGATATGGAAGATGTAAAAGCAGTGCATACTCCACTAGCTCAGAAACATGGTCTACAAGAAGCAGTTGGCAAAGTAGTTAATTTTTCAGTTTACAGAAGCATTCTGGGAAGCTTACAGTACCTCACACTTACCAGACAAGACATTACTCATGCTGTTAATCTTGTAAGTCAATTCATGCAGAATCCAAATAGTATACATCTACAGGCAGTAAAGAGAATATTGAGGTATGTCAAAGGATCTATTGATCATGGACTGAGAATTATATCACAGTCTTCCTTTAGGTTATATGGGTTCTCAGATGCAGACTGGGTAGGATGTGCCATAACAAGGAGGTCTACTACTGGATATAGTATATACCTTGGTGAAAATTGTGTCTCCTGGTCATCAAGGAAGCAGAACACTGTTGCAAGGTCAAGTGCTGAAGCTAAATATAGGGCATTGGCAGCAACTGCAGTTGAACTTACTTGGATAAGCTATATTCTACAAGACATTGAAATGTATATCAAGACTTCTCCTGTTCTATTCTGTGATAACTTGAGTGCTCTATACATGACTATAAATCCAATAGTGCATGCTAGAAACTACGCATATAGAACTAGATTATTACTTTGTCAGAGAGAAAGTAGCTCAAGGACAATTGATCATTCAGTTTGTTAGATCCAAGGATCAATTAGCAGATGTTCATACAAAAGTTCTTGGCAAGGACCGGTTCTAGTTCTTTCGAGACAAACTAGGTATAGTGAACTCACCTCCCACTAGCTTGAGGAGATGTGTTGAAGATAATGATCATGTTACCAAACCTGATAACTGCTCGATCGCCTAGTTTAAGTTTATTAGAATTACGACTCTTGTATTACCAATCCTAGAAGAGTTCTACTTTATGTTGTATACCCTAAATTATAGGATCAATATGTTGTATAAATACTTAGGCTCATGCAATTGATTTGGATGATCAATAAACCGCCTTCTCGACATTGTCTCTGTACCATATTTTTACACTATCCGCCCCCACGAGTTTTTTAAATGGTCTTACACTATTAAAAATAACACTACGCCATATATGTAACTTCTTGTTCTCATCAACTTTTAATATAGAACTTTGTTTACATACATGCACTAACGAGGAGAAAATCAACATTTTATGTTGGATCGATCTAAACTCATTGGTTGACATGATTTGAACTTGAGATCTTGAAGTAACAATAGTTTCGTATTAGTTTGTTAACCACTCTGTTAAAACTTCATTAATCGTTCCACTAAATTTTAATTACTTGATGGTTATGAGGCCCAATTTTCCACATTATGGTGTTCTCATTTTGATGGTTATGATTCGGCAAATATAATTGCTAGAGTACATCTGACGTTCATTTCTTTAGATTAGTTAATTAAGTCCATGGTAATTAGTGCAGCGCGAGGGAAACTAATTAGTTCATAAAATTTTCAATTTGGCCGACTTCAATATTTAGAGCAAACCGGCTGTCTTAGACTTGTACAATATTGGAGCTGAAAGTATAGACCAAATACAAAGAGACTTAACTTTTTACATTGATATAATATTTTTTCTTTATTGAATCCAAATAAAAGAAAATTTATATCATTAGTGTATTTTAACTTGTAGGAGGTTACCTATCTCATTTTTTAGAATATTAATCTTATTTTTGTGAATTACCTATAGTTATTTTTAACTAGAATTAATAGTATAAAAAATCTTTAGTGTGTAGAAGTTAAACTCAATACAAATAGACATCTATTAGCCCAAAGAGTGGATGTGCAACGTTGCAGATCTTTTTGTACAAAGATGTATATCAAGACTGCTCATGTTTTATTCTGTGATAACTTGAGTGCTCTATATATGACTACAAATCCAGTAATGCATGCTAGAACTAAGCATGTGGAACTAGATTATCTCTGCATCTGAGAACCTGATAACAAACATGATAGGGGATTCAAGAATTTACTAAAGAAAAACAAGAAAATCAAGAAACGGGCGGAAGCAAAAAGAAAATAGGGAAACGAAAAAGACAAAAATTAAAGATAGATTGAATTCAAGAAAGAGTTTCTTGAATTCAAGACGTCTATTCTTGAAATTGAATCCTAGCAACAACAATTAACTAACGAAGAACTAATCGCCTTGGTAGAGAATTATAAAACAAGAGATAGATTGTGAAACCCGACCCTTTAGAATAACAAGAACAACAATAAGCCTAAACTTATCACCTTTCTTGAATACCTATAGTGATCTAAGATTTCAAAAAAAAATTTAATCTTACCACCTTAAGTTGATTCTGGAAGGTTGAAGAATAAATCCAAGAGTAGCCACACACAAGATTATTATTGAAAATTATCAACAAAATTTGTGAGATTTTTCTTGCACTTTTGTGTGTGGCTACTCTTGGATTTATTCTTAAACCTTCAAGAATCAACTTAGGTGGTAAGATTAAAAAAAATTTCGAAATCTTAGATCACTTCTAGGTATTCAAAAAAGGTGATAAGTTTAGGCTTATTGTTGCTCTTTTTATTCTAAAGGGTCGGGTTTCACAATCTATCTCTTGTTTTTAATTCTCTACCAAAGGCGATTAGTTCTTCGTTAGCTAGTTGTTGTTGCTAAGATTCAACTTCAAGAATAGACTTATTGTATTTAAGAAACTCTTTCTTGAAATCATTTTATCTTTAATTTCTGTCTTTTTCGTTTCCGTATTTTCTTTTAGCTTCCGCTTGTTTCTTGATTTTCTTGTTTTTCTTTAGTAAATTCTTGAATCTCTTATCGTGTTTGCTATCAAGTGGTAACAGAGCGTAGGCTAATCGAGATTTTAATCTTGATAATTTTGGGTGGTTCTTGAACAAAAAATTTAAAAAAAAAACAAAAAACAAAAAAATAAAAATAATAAAAATCAGCCCAAAAAAGTGTTATTGCTCATTTTTATTTTTAGATTCAAGTATATTTGGTTTCCAAGTCAAAAAAGAAATAAGAAAAGGGGATCCTAGTTCTTGAAGATTAAGGTCGAAATTCGAGGACGAATTTTCTTCAAGAAGTGGGGAATGATAGCATCCTAGGAAGCTCAAATCTATTCAAAGACAAGGATGAATTTTTGGAATCTCAAAGAGGGCCTTTAACAAGATGTCAAGCTAAAGAGTTACAAAACAAGGTCATTAGACTTCAAGTGCAAATAATGAAGTTGTTAATTGGGAGGAAGGACTCAAGGATTAAGGATGTGAATTGTCTAGGTGTTACAATTGTTTTATGGCCCAAATTTATGTCCAATAAGAGGAGTATTGGATCCTAATAGACATCCTTTGAAGAAGGTCCTAATCAATCCACTTTTTGACCATTTAGCACCTAAAATACGTCCAAACTTGCAGCTCAATTAGTCCTGCATGAAGTCATGTTCTTATAACATACAAAGGACTTACTTGATGTCAAAGAATGGTACAATAGTCGTGCTAGAAGTTTAGTGCAAGTTGGTGCCAAGTTGCTTGCAAATTTCCTTCAAGATTTTTAAGATTTTCAAGATTCTATCCAAGATTGGTTTTGGACTTTGAAGATCCTATCCTAAGGTACTTGAATTTTTTGTCCAAAGTAGTTAGGACTTTCTTTGTTTTCCAACATTTCTAAGATTTCCAAGATTGGTTTTGGACTTTCAAGATCCTATCCTAAGGTAGTTGGACTTTTGTCCAAAGTAGTTAGGACTTTCTTTCTTTATTTTTGTGGTAGAATTTCGTGACTCCCTCTCTATATAAAGGGGTGTATTCTTTGTTTTTAGGGGAGATATGATAGACATTATCAACAAAAATTTTGAGATTTTTCTTGCACTCTTGTGTGTGGCTACTCTTGGATTTATTCTTCAACCTTCAAGAATCAACTTAGGCTTATTGTTGTTCTTGTTATTCTAAAGGGTCAGGTTTCACAATCTACCTCTTGTTTTTAATTCTCTACCAAAGGCGATTAGTTCTTCGTTAGCTGATTGTTGTTGCTAGGATTTAACTTCAAGAATAGACTTGTTGAATTCAAGAAACTCTTTCTTGAATTCAATCTCTTTAATTTCTGTCTTCTTTTTCGTTTCCCTATTTTCTTTTAGCTTCTACACTTTTCTTGATTTTTTTATTTTTTTAGTAATTCTTGAATCCCCTATCGTGTTGTTATCAAGTCTTGAATCCCCTATCGTGTTGTTATCAAGTGATTGATCACTCAATTTGTTATATCCAAAGATCAATTAGCAGATGTTCATACAAAAGCTCTTAGCAAGACCAGTTCCAGTTCTTTCGAGACAAGCTAGTTGTAGTGAACCCACCTCCCACTCGCTTGAGAGGAAGTGTTGAAAATAATGATCAGGTTAACAAACCTGATAACTATTCGATCACCTAGTTTAAGTTTATTAGAATTAGAACTCTTGTATTAGTTATCCTAGAGGAGTTCTACTCTATGTTGTACAGCCTAATTATAGGATCATTATCTTGTATAAATGCATAGGCTCATGTAATTGGTTTGAATGATCAATAAATTGCCTTCTTGATATTATCTCTGTGCCATATTTTATTATATTATCCGCCCCCACGATTTTTCTTAAAAAATCTCACACTATTAATAATAGCACTACACTATATATATATATATAGCTTCTTGTTCTTATCAAACTTTTAATATAAAACTTTGTTCGCATACATGATTTTGATAGTTATGATTGTGCCAAGTATAATTACTAGAGTACATCTGACATACATTTCTTTAGATTAGCTAATTAAGTCCATGGTTATTAGTGCAGGGCGAGGGAAAACTAATTAGTTCATAAAATTTTCAATTTGGGTCACTTCAATATTTAGACCTAACCGGCTGTCTTAGACTACTTGTACAATATTGGAGCTGAAAGTATAGACCAAATACAAAGAGATTTAACTCTTTAAATTGATATAACATTTTTTAAAATTAAATCCAAATAAAAGAAAATTTATACTATTAATATATTTTAACTTGTAGTAGGTTACTGTCTCATTTTCAATACTAATCTCATTTTTATGAATTACCTGTAGTTATTTTTAAGTAGACTTAATAGTATAAAAAATCTTTACCGTGGAGAAGTTAAACTCAATACAGATTATATCTATTAGCCCACAGAGTGGATGTGCAACGCCGAAGATCCTTTTGTACAAAAACCTATTTTACTTATTTTATTTGCCCTCCTGTACAACTGAATAACTAATAAAACACACGATTTTTGTTTTTTTCTTTCTATTTTTCCCTTGATGCATTTTATCATCCATTTGCTTCCAAATTTTTGTTGTTGTTGTGAACCTGGCATGTATCATACGCTATGTGAATTCTAGAGAATGACCATTCATCAAGTGGTCATACAGATTCTCTGCCCCTTCAAAAGAAAATTTTGTATAACTATGAAAAATGATGTATGGAACCTAATCAAACTTTCGTAAAAATTTACACTTTATTGGCGCCTATACAACTCCAGCAGATTTGGGGCGAAAAAAAAGAAGGAAAGTGAAGATGATAACTGATTAGGTTGTACAAATTTAAATATCACAAGTTAAAATACTGAGTATAAGAATTAGCAAGTGAAGCCATCACTGAACTTTAAGACACAAAAGAAAGAAATGGTAAAGTACAATATGCATGGGATGAAAGGAACTACGTACTTTTTTTTTCTGATATATTCTCAAACTTTAATTTTACCCATAATTGTAGCCCAGATTCAATAGTGTCACCGGCTATCCCAGTACATACCCCACTTTCACATTTGTCATGGAATTTTTTTTATGTGGGTTTTACTTCTCTTGAAAATACAATATAAATAGGACTGTTGTAACCAGATTAAACAGAACAAATAGAAATCCTAGAGTACTAGCTAGTTATCAAGGTGTTCGTTAGAGTTCCCTTGACCGCTTCATGAAGGCTTACTTCTCCATTAGCTGTTGTTTGAAGCCTAGCTGAAGTGTTTGAGGGAACTCCCGGGTTCAGTTTGAATGGATCCACTAATTTATATATTAAAATAGTGTAAATAACTTTTACATTATCACAAGTAAAAGCCGGTTTATAAAGTCATCAAGGTGTTCCTTTGACCACTTCATGAGGGCTTAGTTCTCCATAAGTCGTTGTTTGAAGCCCTGCTGAAGTGTTTGGGGAAATCTCGGGTTCAATTTGAAAAGATCTACTAATATATATATTACAATAGTATAAAGAACTTTTAAATTATAGCAAGTAAAAGCTGGTTTATAAAATCATCAAGGTGTTCCCTAGAGTTCCCCTGGCCGCTTCATAAGGGCTTACTTCTCCATAAGTACTAATTGTTTGAAGCCCTGCTGAAGTGTTTGGGGTAACCCCCCGAGTTCACTTTGAAAAAAAGATGTACTAATTTATATATTACAATAGTGTAAAGAACTTTTATGTTATAGCAAGTAAAAGATAGTTTGTAAAGTCATCAAGGTATTCCCTAGAGTTCCCCTGACTGCTTCATGAGCGCTTACTTCTCCATAAGTACTAGTTGTTTGAAGCCCTGCTGAAGTGTTTGGAGTAACTCCCAGGATCACTTTGAAAAGATCTTCTAGTTTATATATTATGATACTGTAAAGAATTTTACATTATAGCAAGTAAAAGTTGGTTTATAGTCATCAGGATGTTCCTGACCGCGTCATGCGGACTTACTTCTCGATGTTGTTTTAGCCTGCATGACTGTGTGGGTGACTCCCGGGTTTATTGTAAAAATATTTAATTTATATATTTTGATAGTCTAGAGAACTTTTACTATTGCAAGTAAAGATGGTTTATAAAGTCATCCATGTGTTCCCTAAAGTTCTCCTGACCGCTTAATGAGGGATTACTTCTCTATAAGTTATAGTTTAAAGCCCTGCTAAAATGTTTGGCCGAGGGAACTCCTGGGTTCACTTTGAAAATATTTACTTTATATATATTCTGATAGGATAAAGAATTTTTATATTATTAGTATTTTTTAATTCGGGGGTAATGGGCGTACTCCGATCAGTGGGGAAATCTTTGACACTATCAAACATACAGGAAATTGGAGTTAGTGTATATTGTGTCAAGTAACATATTTTATTTTTAATTTCTTCTCAACGATTTTGAATTTTTTATATCAAATAACATGTTTAAGTTTTCGAGTTACTGATCTCACTGCAATGATTAAGTAATTATTTTTTATACAAACTAAATGGTGCGAAGATTTGCTTACGCTATCATGAAACATACAGAACTATAGTAGTATGAGTAGTTGTGCATCTTCTTGTTAAACCCAACGTCTCCAAGTCTCAAAATCATTATTTTCATTAAATTCTGGTGACGTAGTTGCTACACAAAATTAGTCCCTCTTTGTTCGTTACAGCTTATCTTGATCATGATACTATTGGTAAACTATGTTCAAAATCACAAAATTAGAGAAGGAAAAAAATAACAAAACATAAAATAATTCCGAGCCCACAAGTTGTTTGTGTGTCTTTAAGAAATTTAATTCCTTCATTGTTGCCCAAGATTATGGGTTAATTCCTCCTAGGATAGAACGGAATAATTATCCTGGGATAGTGGCAGTACAAATCACTGAACTTCAGCGAACTCAACAACCGGAGCAAATCACACTTGACACTTATATTTATTTAGAAAATAATAAAAGAATTTAGAAAAGACGGGATTAGTTTTCATATTTTCCATATCTGAAAATGAGGCCACACCTCTAAATTTATAGATAATGGAAGGGTGAGATGAAGAGGTGCAATCCAAGAGGTGCCTCTTTTGGGATGTCCAGTCTTCTAGGTAGAGTTACTGTCATAATGACTTGTCCTCGGTCATAGTTCCATTCCCTTCGATAATCTCTCAACTACCTCTCTAGTTAGGCCTTTTGTAAGTTGATCCGACAATTTATCCTTGGACTTTACATACTCAATTGTGATAATTCCTCTAGAGTGTAGTTGCCTAATAATGATTTTATGTCCTTGTCGTATATGATGAGATTTTCCATTATACATGATGATCCCAACCCTTCCTATTGCCAAGTTTGGGCCAAAATAGAATATCTTCAAGAAATATCGGAGCCATTCTGCTTCTTCAGCGGTCTTGTCTAAAGCTATAACCTCAACCTCCACTATAGAGCGGCCAATACACATTTATTTGGATGATTTCAAGATACCGTTCCTCCACCGAGTGTGAAAATATATTCACATGTAGATTTAGAAGCAGTCGAACCGGTGATCTAATTTGCGTCACTGTATCCTCCACTATCGTGGGGTACTTATGTAGTGCAAATTATAATTTTGAGTATATTTCAGATATCTCAAAACTCGTTTCATTGTCATGGTAGTTCAATTCAAACTTCCTTATATCGTAGACTAATACGTCACAACTTTTTATTGCATATCAGATTATTGACTACACTTAATGTAGCAATAATATTATAACAACAGCCGGATGGCATCAGTTGTAGCCGCAACCTTTTAATACATAACATATTTTACAATCACTACGCCATTTTCAAGCATTTGTATGATATTTATTCATACGTCTATATGATATGTAAATTATAGCACCTTCATTCATGAAACAAATCCAACTTGCAATGCATTTTGGTCATGTTCATCGGTTGATTCACTTCATTCTAGACCAACGTATTAATACATTCGTTCATGAACGGTCATGCTTATACAAAACATACAAACATACTTTTCACGAAAAGTCACAGCCTTCCAGGTGACGCCCTTTTATAAAAGAGCTAAACATTATAAATGTTCAAGAAGAAACAATCATTTCTGGAAAGGCACGTAAACAATTTTCAAATTTACAGTTTCATCACTAGTCATAATTAAGACTGAACAAGTAACGAATTCACCGACTATCATACCAATATCCACTAAGGATATGTTGGGTTTAATAATTATATCATTTAGAAATTACATCTAACATTGGCTTTTGTCATGCATAAACTAAAATTCTCCACATTTTAAATATTTCATCAACATATCATCCACATAAAATCAAATAACGACTATATGATTTGAAGTATTCTTAACGTAAACATATTAGTTTACATTCATTAATGTTAAAACCATTTGACAATATTATTTGGTCAAATCTCGCATGTCATTATTTGGGTGCTTGTTTTAGTTTGTAAAGTGACTTAACAAGTCGGCACACCTTATTTTTTCCTTTCAGGAACCACGAACCCCTCAGGTTGTTTCATGTAGATGTCTTTCTCTAAATCTCAATTTAAGAAGGTTGTCTTCACATCCATTTGATAGATTGCAAGACCATATACTGTGGAAAACGCTACTAATATCCATATGTACGTAATACTCATAACCGACGAGTATGTGTTAAAATAGTTAAGGCCTTCTCATTGTCTATATCATTTGACAATAAGTCTTGCCTTATACATGTCAATAATGCCATCTTCTTTTATTTTCCTCTTGAAAATCCATTTGGAACCCAATGGTTCGTTTCCTAGAGTAATATCAACTACCTCCCAAGTATAATATGGATTCTATCTCACTATTGACTGCTTCTTTCCGGGGAAGACATAACTTCTTTCAAAGTTTGAAGCTCATTTTTCAACAAGAATGTCAGAAAATCTTATCCAATGGAAGTAGTTGTTCTTTGACGTTTACTACGTCTTGGATTCACCTCATTAGGTGTACTTTCCTTTGCTTCATCCCGAGGTCGCTTAGATATTTCACTAGACGACCCACATTCCTTTTTATACGGATAAATATTTTCAAAGAATTCAACATTTTTTTATTCGATTACCGTATTAATATGAATGTCGGGATTTTCTGATTTATGAACCAGAAAATGATATGCCTTACTATTTGTTGCATATCCTATGAAAATGCAATCAATAATTTTCTGTTTGATCTTTACCCTTTTGGGTTTAGGAACTTGCACTTTAGCTAAGCACCCCCAGACCTTAAATTATTTAAGATGGGCTTCCTTCCATTTCATTTTTCATATAGAATGGATTGTGTCTTGCTATGGGAAACTCGACTGAGTATTCAGTTAACTGTAAGCATAGCTTCTCCCCACAAGTTTTAGGTAAACCATAACTTATCAACTAGACATTCATCATCTCCTTTGACGTTATTCTTTCTTTCCGCAATTCCATTGGATTGTGGCGAGTAAGGAGTAGGTGCTTGATGAATAATTTCATATTCCAAATAATTTTTTCAAAAACAGATTCATATTTGCAACTCCGATTACTTTGTAGAGCCAACCACATGAACTGTTGTTTGTGTCACGATAGAGCCATAATTAATAAACGGTGAAGTTTTTAATCTACAAACCGAGTAATATCTTACATAACCAAATTTAATAAATGGTGAAGTTTTTAATCTTCAAAACGAGTAATATCAGACACAATCAAATTTAATAAAAAGTAAAGTTTTTAATCTTCAATCCGAGTAATAAGTTGGAGTAGAAAATCACTATTATTTTAATCTCCAAAATGAGTAGAAAGTCACTTCGACTTTAATCTCCAACAAATGAATTGTAACGACCCGACCGGTCGTTTTGAGCTCTAGAGCGTCGTTTGGTGGTTTGAAGCCTTGATTAGCTTCAATTCGGGTATTAAGACTTGTACGTGTGGTCGGAATTGAACTTCGGGAAGTTCGAAGATTGATTTGGAAGGAAAATTCTAATTTCGGAAGCTTTAAGTTGGAAGAATTGACTAAGGTTTGACTTTTGAGTAAATGACTTTGGAATCGGAATTTGAAGGTTCCAACAGGTTTGTATGAAGAATTTGGTTTTATGAGCGTGTCCGGATGTTGATTTGGAGGTTCGTAGGTCATTTCGGCGTCAATTGACAAAAGTTAGAAATTGGATGATTTTTGGAAAATTTGATCGGGAGAGGACTTTTTGATATCGAGGTCGAATTTGATTTCGGGAGTGGGAGTAGGTCCTTAATGTCAACTATGACTTGCGTGCAAAATTTGAGGTCAATCGGACTTTATTTGATGGGTTTCAATGTCAAATGTAGAACTTTGAAGTTCTAAAGTTCATTAAGCTTGAATTGGGGTGCAATTACTAGTTTTAGCGTTATTTAATGTGATTTGAGGGCTCGACTAGGTTCGTATTGTGTTTTAGGACTTGTTGATAGATTTGGTTGAGGTCCCGGGGGCCTCGGGTTGGTTTCGGATGGTTAACGCATCAAGTTGAAGCTTAAAGAATGGCTTAAGTGCACCAGTTCTAGTGCAACCACACCTGCAAGTTTGAGCGTAGGTGCGTGACTGCAGAAGCGAGGAAATGGTCACAGGTGCGGTGTGGGCAAAGCTGGGCAGTGATCGCAGGTGTAAAGAGTTGTCCGCACCTACAAGGTCATAGATGCAGAGGAGTATCTCATGTGCGAGAATGAGAGAGGAAGCCTGGGGCCGCAGGTGCAGAAGTATATTCGTAGCGGATGCGCATCTGTGCATGGGAGACCGAAGATGCGAAAATAGGCTGGAAGCCCTGGATCGCAGAAGCGACAGAAAATCTGCAGAAGCGGGACCGCAAATGCGGTCAAGTGATCCGCAGAAGCGAAAACTGGGCAAAACATAGTCATTTTCGTTTGAGATTTTTGGAGCTCGATTCTTGGGCGATATTGAGGATTTTTCATCATGTAACACAAGGTAAGTAATTTCCCACTTGTTGTGAGCTAAATGTAAGGCTTATATGTGGATTTAAAGAGGAAAAGTTTAGGAAAATTTTGGGATTTTGGTTGAAAATCTAGAATTGATAATTGTGGATTTTGACCATGAAATTGGGCATGGAATTGAGAATAAATTCTATATTGAGTTCGTAATGTTATGGGTAACGTTTATCTTTAAAATTTCGGAATCCGAGCACGTGGGCCCGAGGGTTGACATTTTCGACATTTCGAGTGGAGTTGGGAATTGTTTAAATTGATTAACTATGTGTATTAGAGTATATTTTAATTGGTTTGCACCTTATTTTACTAGCTTCGGATCGAGGGGCATCGGTTTGAGGTGTTAGAGAGGCTTTGGAGCTGGTTATGGAACTTCGAAGCGAGGTACGTCTCCTGTCTAACCTTGTGAGGGGGAAACTACCCCCTAGGTGATAATTATTGTTATGTGCAACTAGTTGTGGGTGCTACATACGCATGAGGTGACGAGAGTTCGTACATAGCTAAAGCATGTTTATGTCCGGGTAGATTTAGGATCTTATCCTGTAATATTTGAATTAGTTGAACTCATTCTCTGGCTTAAATAATTAGAGTTATAATTGAAATCGATTTAGAAATAAATATATGCACACTAGACCAAGCCTTAACACTTTGAATTTTGGGCAAATTATTTGAGAAATGGTAAAGATTATATTCATTTTATGCTCCTGTGCTGGATTGTAAACACGTGTCTCGTAATTCGGTAACTTTCTTTTTTTTCTTCTTGTGAAGTGGGCCAAACGCCTCGGCAGTATATAGATGCATCTATGGATCCTGTCGCACGTCCCTCGGTAGTGTACACGTTATTCTAGATCGGGCCGAACGACTTCGGCGAAATCGTGCGTTATATCGCTAGTAGTCCAAATGTTCACGAGATAAACTTTTTACTGATGCCCGGTATTTTTCATGGTATTCCTTACTTATTGATAATGACACTTGAATTTTTCCGAGCTTTTAAGGTAGAATACAAGATTAAGAAATTTGTGCTTTGAAACAAGAAATTGAAAGATTATGTATAACTTACAGATTTGCCTCATCATTATCGTATGCCTCATATATCCTTATGTTTTATTACTTTTCTTTATTGGACCTTTAGTAAGTGTCAACGACGATCCCTCATCACTACTTCTCCGGGGTTATGCCATATATTTAGTGGGTACGCGTTGATTTACGTACTCATGCTGTACTTCTGCACTAAATGTGCAGGATTTCTCAGGTTCATTGACGATCACCTTGGCGCGTAGGCGCACCTGTTGAGGAGACTTCATGAGAGCTGCATTCTAGGCTACTCATTGCAGTCCACTGAGTCTCCATTGTACCATTTATTTTATTTTGTCTTATTACATTAAGGACAGATGTTGTATCATTATTGTACTCCTTAGAAAATTCTCATGCACTTATGACACCGGATTTTTGGGGTTCCTACAGGTCGTTCGTTATTGTAGTTGTGTAAATTCTATTTCATACGATTTAATTAAGGAAATTAAGATTTCAAACTACTAAAATGAGTTATTAAATTGGTAAATCATCGTTGGCTTGCCTGACGGCGGTGTTAGGCGCCATCACGGTCTATAGTGGATTTTGAGTCGTGATAGCTTGGTATCAGAGCATTTGGTTCACTCAGGTCTCACGAGTCATGAGGAAGTCTACTAGAGTCTTGCGGATTGGTACGGAGACGTCTATACTTATCTTCGAGAGGCTACAAGGCCTTTATTTTCTTCCAACTCAATCTTATGCGACGTGAAGCGCTTGTTGTCTATTGGACGTCCGGGAGTTGTATTGGTACTGTAGACATGGTGCAGGATGTTTTTCCCTGTGTGTTCGGGAAGGCTATTATCGTCGCCTTGCGGAAGAATGTTCTGTCATTCATCTCAGTAACTGTATTTCTAGTGGTTTTGAGGCTATGCACAGATTACTACGATGTTCATGCATCGTTATCGCACAGTATTGATGTAATGGTAGGGTGCTCGTTTATGTGTTGAGGCAGTGAATGACTTGAAGAGAGGATTTCTTAGTGCATGATTTAGGGGTTCAGCATTTAATTCTAGCAAAAGAAAGGCAATAGGACTATATATGTCCAGGTTTGGTTGATAAATTAACGAGACTTGACATTTTCGAGCGTGGTAGAATTTTCATTGTGATGCAGTGTCGTCGTCCTTGTTTGAATGCATTATGGTTTGTCGGTGTTATGGTCTCCTTTGATTTTAACTTCGGGGCAGGGTGTTGTGAAATGGGGGCTGAGGGGGGCGGTTGTCAGAGATAGTGGTGTGCAGTGGTTCAGAATCGAATTGGTACTTCTAATGTTGATGGCTCAAGAAAGATAATCTTCATAGAGGCTTAGAGTCGGTAACAATTTATTTGTTCAAGTTCTACAGAGATAGATTTTTGATTTGATGCAATATTTGTGTAGCGAAGTATGAGGAAGGACATGGCCGGAAGTGTTTCGTGGTGATTGAAGTACTAGCAGGTCAAGTATGAAAAGCAGATGTTGAGACGTTGCTTAAATGAGATGGTTTAACCGAAGTAAGAGTGGCAGCTTAGCATATGGACTCTATGGTAGGATAGCCACGTACCTTGAGAAAGTATAGAGCAGTTTGGGAGTCGTGATGGAAGGTGATTTGGTCTGCAGATTTTATTTGGAATGATGGTCACTGTATGAAAAAGATTGAGTATGGCAGCAACGAGTTTGCTTGAAATGAGGAGGGGTGTGAAGATTTGATTATCGTTTCGGACGCAACATGGCTTTGAGTTTGGAAGGTATCGTTAAACTTTCAGTTGATGTCAATGGGGAAGGAACAGACTTGTACACCTGGTGGGCGAGCATGGGCTTAGGAGAATTTACTGATTACGTGGTAGTTGTACCCAGTGCAGCGTCGTTGGAAGATGTCGGTAAGGAATTCTAAAGGTGGGTTATCTCCTGAGAGCATGTTAGAAGTTGCGTGATGTTGATGAAGCTTCCACGAAGGATACTACCTGCTATCAGGTAAGAGGTCGAATATATGATTGTGAATGATAATTCAGAATGTTCATGAAAAGCTTAACAAGAGACTTCGAGAAGTTTGGCGGGTTAACACTGCAAGATCATGGTAATTGAGAAGGAGGAACCATTGTGGGCTCTGAATTATGTGATGGTAGCATAAAGCTATGTGGGGTAGCCCCAACGTTTACGATTGGATCGCATGGCTGTCTTCTAGTGTGATTTCTGATTATCGGTGCGTTGAAGGATTACCTATGACTAAGAAAAGGAAACATTAGGGGTAATTCGGCAAATAACTTGATGGACGTGTGCTATATTCGGCTTTATCGATGTATGTTCAAGTTTTTGGGAAGACTCAGAGTTTATGTTTTGTGACGTAATGTACAAGGGAAAGAATTTAGCTGGTTGCTTCTTTGAGAGGGTGTTCATGCGCTAGTAGAGCGTTGGAGTTTGGTTATGTTCGAGATCAGGTCAGAGTAGGTGACTCTCAACAACGACCATAGTAGGCTCAAGAATTTAAGTGCAATGCCTAAGGATTTCGGGTCCGTCGTGTGGTTAAGGATTTAGTTTTCACAGTGGATTATGAATGGGACTTGGAATGTTCCACGTTGTCATCGAGTATGCGGTGTAGTATTGGAGTAAATGAAGAAATAACTTCGGATTCGCGGAAGGTCTTGCAGAATGGGTGTACCAATTGGGGACGATATTGTGCGGGTAAGGAAATATGAGATGATTCATGGGTATGAGACGATGTGGTCTCGCAATTTAGGTCACTCGAGATGAGTGCGAATTGAGTTCGCTATGTTGTGAATGGAGCTATTATATTTCTAAGTCAGGTCAAGAGTCAGTTGAAAGAAGTGGCTCGGTTAGTAATGGTCGAATCGACATGATTGCGTCAATGGTCAGTTCATTCGGTGTGTGAGGTTATACATGTGGTTTGTGGACGTACGTGCGGGCTTGACAGCCCCATAAGCTGATTGATTTGGAAGGTATTTGATTCAAATGGTCTTGTTGTGTAAATGGATTCCGAAAGAACCATGGCGGTTTAGATCACGGCTTAAGGTTGTATTTTCTGTGGCTTAAGAACTCAGTTGCGTGTTGCATTGACTCTTCTAAAATGAGCTAAGTGAAAGGTTTCTAGCCAATGAAGTGTTATTCTACTGGTAATTCAGGGGTTATGATGAATTCTTCTATTCTCGCATAGCGGCGCGTTGGGTGCAGTGAGTGGCATGGGAATTGAAAATTGAGGATCAAGGTTGTGGTTCGGTGTTGATAAGAATGTCACGAGCTCGGATGAGTAGGGAAGAATTCAAATGTTTAAAGTAAGCTGGCGTTATCTAAGTGTCGCCTGAGAATGATTCGCCTTACCTAATTAGTACGGTTGGTGGTATAGAGGTGCAGACCTTGTTACCCGAGCAGAAGGTCGTAGAAGCGTACCCACGGGGTAGATTTGTAGAAGCGTGGCATGTTAGTCACTTGATTGTTAAAGATTAAAACCAAGCATGGAGGTTATGGTAATATCGCAAATGCGAGAGTTTATGCTTGAGAGGTGTTCTATTCCTTGGGTTGTGGACCGTGTGAGTTTGTTTCGGATGTGACGACTGTTCTTATGTGTCATGACTAGGGCCGTTGTGGACCCTTGGAATGTTATTGGCCCAGTGTGGTATGATCGGAATCAGTGTGAGGTCCGTTGGTGGGCCTAATGTGAATGTGTACCCTATGTCAGGTCGGGCGTGTTCATTCGTCATAACATTACTTACGGAGGAGTCGTCGGGCATTGAATGTTATCCCGTCGTCAGCTATTCCATGTAAATCTCTATTGTGCCATGCGGGTTGTGAGGCGACTTGATTATTTTCACACGTGTTGAGATCCCGTGTAGCTTGTGGTGTTATGTAAGTAGGTGGCTCTTGAGATGCAGATCATCATTGCACCTTAGTTGTGCTTGGGTTTCATAGCATGCGGTGCTGTTGGTCTCCCCAGGGTTTGTATCATACACTTGGCGTGATTGTGGTCGATATTCAGGCATTTCATAAATATAAACATTACGACTTGATTTGTGTGTTTTCTTCTTGATTGTCATGTTTGGTTTGGGTTGCACCCCCAACAGTTTCATGTTGGATCGGGTTGCACGCCGCAACAACGAGATGTTGAGCATAGCTCCTTACATTTATCTTGTGTGTCTTGTTTTTCACCACTGAGATTGGTCCACCGCATCCATTTGGCCATTTTATTCGTTATGCAGGCTAGGTAGTCCTTCTCCAGAGTTCGTTCTTCCTTATGTATCACATTTGCGTTGTAGCTTGTTGGCGCGTTGGGGCGTCATATAAGATTTTTGGCAGTGTCTGAGATGGCTTATTGCTTGAGCAACTTGTACTAGGTGAGACGAGATTATTGGACCTAAAATTTGTGCAATCAGATTTATATAAGGCACATTAAAGAGAAAATATCGTTATTCAGTTCAGAATGAGGTAATAGTTCTTGTCAGGAGGAAAGACTCCATGAATTATTGATTCGGCAAGTGGTTATGAGTTTCTACATGTCTCTTTCGTCGTGGCTGTATTGCGAGAGTTGGGATAGGACTTAAATGTGTCATGAAGTGTGTTGAGGGTATCAGATTCGTGAAATTGCAGCTATTCTGGTCGGGGGATGTTATTATAGGCAACCGACTTATGTGTTGCATGGTGTGATTTCAGCATAGGTGCATGATCATGTTTATTTACAGAGTGTGGTGATTGGTATGGTGTTCGCATGTAGAATCGGGTCTTGTAGAGAAAATTCGAAAGTTGTAATTTTGTTCTAAGGCTTATTGACTAAATAAAATGGAGGATCTTCAGTCTGACCGAGCTAATGTGTTCAACTGGATTGTGGTGGCACGGGCAGGTGCACGAGGCATTAAACAGTGATTTTGGACAACTCCGGAGCAGTCCCTAGCATGTTCGAGGACGAACCTATGTTTAAGTGGGGGAGAATGTAGCGACCCGACCGGTCGTTTTCAGCTCTAGCGCGTCGTTCAGCGGTTTGAGGCCTTAAATAGCTACACTTCGGGTATTAAGACTTGTAAATGTCATCGCAATTGAAGTTCAGGAAGTTCGGAGACTGATTTGGAAGAAAAATTCTAATTTCGAAAGCTTTACGTTGGAAGAATTGACAAGGTTTAACTTTTAAGTAAACGACTTCGGGAATCAAAATTTGAAGGTTCCAATAGGTTCATATGAAGATTTTGGTTTTAGGAGCGTGTCAAGATGTTGATTTGGAGTTCTGTATGTCATTTCGGCATCAATTGGCGAAAGTTGAAAACTGGATTATTTTTGGGAAATTTGATCAGGAGTGGAACTTTTTATATCGAGGTCGGATTTCGATTCTGGGAGTAGAAGTAGGTCAGTAATGTCAATTATGACTTGTGTGCAAAATTTAAGGTCAATCGGACTTGATTTGATGGGTTTCGGCGTCGAGCGTAGAAGTTTGAAGTTCTAAAGTTCATTAAGCTTAAATTGGGGTGCGATTCGTGGTTTAGTGTTGTTTGATATTATTTGAAGGCTCGACTAAGTTCGTATTGATTTTTAGGACTTGTTGGTAGATTTGGTTGAGGTCCCAGGGGCCTCGGGGAGGTTTCGGATGGTTAACAGATCAAGTTGAAGCTTAAAGAATGGCTGAAGTGCACCAGTTCTGGTGCAATGGCACCTGCGCAAGTTTGACCGCAGGTGCGTGACCGCAGAAACGAGAAAATGGTCGCAGGTGCGGTTTTGGTGAAGCTAGGTAGTGATCGCAGGTGCGAAGGGTTGTCCGCACCTGCGAGGTCGCAGATGCGGAGGAGTGTCGTAGGTGCGAGAATGAGAGAGGAAGCCTGGGGGCGCAGGTGCGGAAGTATATCCGCAAATGCGGATGCGCATGGGAGACCACAGATGCTGAAATGGGCTGGAAGCCTTGGATCGCAGAAGTGATGGAAAATCCGCAGAAGCAGGACCGCAAATGCGGTTAAGTGATCCGCCTAAGCGAAAACTGGGCAGAACATAATGGACCGAACTTAGTCATTTCATCAGTTTTGTTTTGGATTTTTGGAGCTCGATACTTAGGCGAGTTTGAGGAGTTTTCATCATGTAACACAAGGTGAGTAATTTCTCACGTGTTATGAGCTAAGTGTAAGGTTTAAATGTGAATTTAAAGAGGAAAATTTTGGAAAATTTTGGGATTTTAATAGAAAACCTAGAATTGATAATTTTGGATTTTGACACGAAATTGGGCATGAAATTGAGAATAAATTATATATTGAGTTCGTAATGTTATAGGTAACGTTCATCTTCGAAAATTTCGGAATTCGGGCACGTGGGCCCGAGGGTTGACTTTGTCGACTTTTCGAGCGTAGTTGGGAATTGTTTAAATTGATTAATTATAGGTATTAGAGTATAGTTTGATTGGTTTGCACCTTGTTTGACTAGTTTTGGATCAACGGACATCGGTTTGAGGTGTTAGAGAGGCTTTGGAGCTGGTTATGGAACTTTGGAGTGAGGTAAGTCTCCTGTCTAACCTTGTGAGGGGGAAACTACCCCTTAGGTGATAATTATTATTATGTGTAACTAGTTGTGGGTGCTACATATGCACGAGGTGACGAGAGTCCGTACGTAGCTAAAGCATGTTTATGTCCGAGTAGACTTAGGATCTTATCCTGTAATATTTGAATTATTTGAACTCATTCTATTGGTAATTAATTAAAGTTATAATTGAAATATATTTAGAAACAAATATTTGCAGAATATGCCAAGCCATAACACTTTTAATATTGGGCAAGTTTTTGAGAAATGGTAAAGATTATATTCATTCTATGCTCCTGTGTTCTATTGTAAATACGTGTCTCGTAATTCGGTACCTTAATTATTTTTTTTCTTGTGGAGCGGGCCGAACGCCTCGGCAGTATATAGATTCATCTATTGATCGTGCCGCACGTCTCTCGACAGTGTACACATTATTCTGGATCGGGCCGTACAACCTCGGTGGAATCGTGCGTTATATAGCTAGTATTCTGAATGTTCACGAGATAAACTTTCCACTAATGCGCGATATTTTTCATAATATTCCTTACTTATTGATAATGACACTTGACATTTTTTCGAGCTTTTAAGATAGAATACAAGATTAAGAAATTTATGCTTTGAAAGAAGAAATTGAAAGATTATGTAGCTTATAGATTTACCTCATCATTATCGTATGCCTCATATTTGTTTATGTTTTATTATTTTGCTTTATAGGACCTTTAGTAAGTGTCGATGTCGATCCCTCATCACTACTTCTCCGGGGTTAGGCTAGATATTTAGTGGGTACGCGTTGATTTACGTACTCATGCTGTACTTCTGCACTATATGTGCAGGATCTCTCAGGTTCATTGACGATCACCTTGGCGCGTAGGCGCACCTGTTTAGGAGACTTCATGTGAGTTACATTCCAGGCTACGCATCGCAGTCCACTGAGTCTCCATTGTACCATTTATTTTATTCTGTCTTATTACATTCAGGATAAATATTGTATTATTATTGTACTCCTTAGAAAATGCTCATGCACTTGTGACACGGGATTTTGGGGGTTCCTAAGGGTCGTTCGTTATTGTAGTTGTGTAAATTCTATTTCATACGATTTAATTAAGGAAATTAATATTTCAAACTACTAAAATAAGTTATTAAATTGGTAAATCATTATTGGCTTGCCTGACGGCTGCGTTAGGCGCCATCACAGCCTATAGTGGATTTTGAGTCGTGATATGAATAGAAAGTCACGAAGACTTTAATCTCAATAAACGAGTAGAAAATCACGCAGATTTTAATCTCGAAACATGAGTAGAATCACAAAGATTATAATCTCCAAAATAAGAGTAGACAATCACGATTTCTTTTTCCCTTTCTAAATGGCTTCCCAATTAAACTATTATAATGCTTAAACGGTTCAATAATTTCATCTTTGCTCTAATCAAACAAATACATATACATTTTTACATATTACTTGCTTCATCTCAACAATATTTTCAAAAATTAGTGTAAGCCGCATTCATGTCTTACAACTTTAAAAATAATCACCCATATATGTTCATGCATGTTACCAAGGTACACATACTAACAAATTAAGTAGTCTTTCATTTGGTCAAGAAATAACAAAATTAACCTTTTAACATATGATATTCCTAATTATCATAACATGTAAAAATCATATAAAATTATTTGCCTAACATTTATGAAATCCGATTTCATAAATCATATAGAGCAAATAATTTAATAGTGGTAATAAAATAGAGCCAAGAAAGTAGAACTCGAATTTTGTTAAAGTATTATTGCACTCTGCAATCTTTGCCATGTAGACACAAGGGCTGTCAGATTTATAATTAATTTCCTCTATTATATTCACGAAAATAAACCTTGAGAAAATTATGATGACCAGCCACATTATTTATTTGTCCTATCTTCCAGTAAACCACCATCTGAGTTTCCAACGCAGTGCGGCTGTGTTTTCATTCATTAATTGTTTACACGAAATCCACTTCGTATACAACTGATGCTTTTTTTCTTTTCTTTTCTACGCCACTTTGTCTCCAGTGACGGTACTGAGAGTAATATTACACTGTAACAACTTCACAAAAGCAACCAACCGACACAACCGGTTACCCAATAGATTATTTGTTCGAGAGATTTGAACACTGTTTATTCCTCTAAAAATTTGAGTTGCATTTCGTGTATTACCAGTCAATTACAAGCAAACTCTTCCCATATCTCTGGGACAGATATACATATTTGAGCAAATTTGGAGTCAGCTACGATATCAACACTTTAATCTGAGATATGCCACACCTTTGATTACTGATCCAAAGGAATCTGCATCCTTATCGGATGAATTGATTCATCATAATCTTTACGATTACCACTCCTTTTTTTGTTCTACGATCAACCATCTCAACAACTAAATTCCTCGTTGGTAAATTGTGTTCAAAATCAAAAAATCAAAGAAGGAAAAAAACCGTTAGTTTTTTTCATAAAAAAATATAAAATAATTTCGAGCCACAAGTTGCTTGTGTGTTTTTAAAGAATTTAATCCCCTCATTGTTGTCCGATGTTATGAATTAATTCTTCCTAGGATAAAACGGAATAACTATTCTGTGGTAGCAGTACTACAAATCACATAACTTCACCGAACTCAACAAATGGAGCAAATCACACTTGACACTTATATTTATTTGAAAAATAATGTAACAATGTAGAAAAGATGGGAGAAGTTTTCAGATTTTTCATATTTGAAAAATGAGGCCACACCTCTAAATTTATAGATTTTTCATAAAAAAGATGTCTCTTCCATTTCCTATTCACGTCGTGCATCTTGTTAAACCCAACGTCTCCAAGTCTCAAATTATTATTTTCATTGAATTCTGGTAACGTAATTTGATCATGATACTTTACATTTAAGTAGGTAAAGTTACACTAAAGGGTGTGATAGAATAAATGAGATATTTCCATCCTTAGCTTAATTCTGGTAGTGAGAGCTTCCCGTTAAATAGTTACTTTAGTGGTGCCATTGTCTTTGTAAGCAGTAAGAGGCCCAAGAAAGAAAGTAAGGAAGGATTCAATACGATATAATTCTTTTTAGACAATATTGACTAGTGTTAGTGACAGCTTCTGGCTCAGAAGCAGTTTTTGTCTCTTATATAGGTTAGTATTTATTTAGTGCTGATGTAGTTTCTATTAGGAATATGCTTGATTGCGATAACCGTCGATATCTCGATCACGGCTTCTGTCGGTAATTCGGCCATTGACTTTGCTGTATATTGGGGGAGTTCGACCGATAACTTTCTTTAATGTTATATTATGCTAAATATTCTAAAGACGGATTTTGGCCCATACAGTTAGTCCTTCCGCTTATTAAGGCCTAGCTCAGAAGGCCTTGGTGAGCCGACTCCGTATGTCGTAGTCGACAAAATGAGGCGAGCAAGCTGGGTAGCGACGCTTTAGACGAGGTGGCAACATGACTCTTCGTGAGATGAAAACTTTGGGGATGCATTGTTTCAGAATGACGTCACGGTATCATGTGTCACTATGATGCATTTTCCTTATGCTTTGCGTCGCTTCCTGCGCCTCTGACGTTTCAATACTTGCGCTGGGTAATGATGGCCTGATTTTTCGATTTCGATGCCTGTATCCTTTTAAATAGGGGTGTGCGGGCAACGTTTTCACATTTACAAATCCTCTGATACTCAGCATACTTTATATCTTTTTCTCCCTCCATTATTTGAAGCTCCATAGCAGTTTTAGTGATTCTTACCATTTTCAACCCTTCTGCATTTAAAACCTTCTTTCTCAAGAATATGGTTAATGCACCTTCTGGTTCTCGCATGGCGGCTGGTCCTACCCCCTTTGGCGGTATGTATGCCTCCTCATGGAGATGATGTCTCTGTTGCCCTTGAAGACGAGAGGTTTCCTATAGTAGAGGAAATAACTCCTCGCAGTGAGAACAGATCTGATTTTTGAAATTGCCTGAGGACGATTCCGATGCCTCAGAGTCGATGATGAACGAGGTCGACCTTGCCAAGTTTAGAGCAAAGTTCAAATTCCTGGCTCATATCGATCTGATTCCAGCGGAGCGCGATGTGATGCAGATATATCGCCCAGGTTATTGCGCGTTCTACGTGTACCCGTTCTATGTAGGTTATTCCTTTCCTCTTCTCCATTGGCAGAGGAGTTTTGCTGTAACTACGGCATCTTCCCGGCTCAACTTTCCCCCTACGTCTATAAACATATCCGCATGTTGACGAAATATGCGGAGTTGGCTGGCCGTGGGGTCTCTCTTCACCACCTTATGCATCTCTTCCCCCCTAGTTTCTACAAGGAACGATGTTGCATCTTCGCCACCGAGAAAGTAAGAGCTTGGTGGTAAAGATGGACGATAAGACAAATCATCAGTTCTGGCTCTACTACTTCTTAATCCAGACCGAGGACGTGGTAACCAACAAGAGCGGGTTTTCTAAAGCTTGGAATTATGCCCGTAAGTATTTTATTTCGAACTTATTTTATCAGTTTTAGTCGTGATCTGACAGTTCGTCTTTTCTCTGTGCAGCAGAGACTTTGCCCCCTCATTTGGTTAGGGACATCCATGACTGGGTCAGCCAAGTCTTACCTCACACAGTGGGGATTCGTGAATTTCCGACCTTCATCAAGAAATTCGGGCCCGCACCTTTCGTGACTAGTGAGTTCGCCTATATGTTTTCATTTACACGGGCACTTTCTATCCTTTCTGTCGTTTTGACAGCGTTGTTGTCTGTTCGTCACGATTTTTTTGCAAGGGGTGATATTTTTCTAAAAAGGTTTTTGGCCTCTTTTTCAGCTCGAGGGTCTTCGAGGAGGTCAAATGCTCCAGCTCCGGTGTTCCTTAAAAGGAAGGCAGCCTCCATTCTTTCTGCTGCGGTGAGATCCGCTAGGTCGTTGACTACAGATGCAACAAGGATCTCGACCTCCCCTTTAAGCCATCTAGTAGACGAGGACGATGAGGAGGAGTTGTCGCCGAATAATGATAACTTGCTCCCTCGTAAGAGGCGATCCGTAGATGCCGGTGATGATGCCATCCGAGTAGTGAGTTCGGCGATGAGTGATTTCATCGTTCGAGAAATGGCGACCATAAACATCGGAGTTGATGTTGATTTGCCGCCTGCGATTCCGCCGTCGCTGAGGGCCAAGGAGGGTACGTCTCTCCCCGAGACCGTGATAAACTTTGAAGGGCCGTCGGCGAGAGTCCCTGACGCTTTACGACAGGATGAGCCATCGGCCTCGTTACCAGCCGAGGATCCTTCTTCCCGAGTTGACACAAAGGGTAAAAGCATAGCCGAAAAAGGTTACAAAACGGGCTCCGACATGGACACCGAGGAGGTGAAGATGATAGGTGAAGGGCTTACTTGACTTGAGGTGAGATTGGAGGGGACCACGCTGACCATTGTGATCCCCTTGCACCAGGATTTGCTAGTAGATACCGAGGACGTGGTCCCTTCCCTTGGTCCTCTCTGTTCTAATGTCGAGGGTAAGACCCTTTATAAGTTGAAGGATGCTACTTTGTCGAGGAGTATAGCCGGCCTCGCTCTCAGGGTTAGCCTTTTGATTGGTTTTTTCTTTTGTGTCGTTGAGCTCGATTTTGTTTTTATTCCTTGTTTCTTGCCTTTTCTTTCTGACCATGATTTTGGAAATCGAGAGTTGCCGGCGGGAGGAGAGGCGTAAGGCCATTTTTCAGAAGATGGAGCGAAAGTATCGCGAATACCATGATAAACATCGCGAGCTTTGCAGGCGGCTTGGTGGGAGCAGTAATTGTCGAGCTCTCCGAGACAAGCTGAAGAACAAGGATGATGAGTTGGTGAGGGCTATTAGTAAATGTAGCGTCCTCGAGGGGGCATTGAGGGATGAAGAGGAAGAACTTGAGGTCAGCAAGTGGGTTGAGGCCCAATGCGCTGATCTTCAAGCTCAGGTGGTTTCACTGCGTGCCGAGCTCGAGGGGTACCAACTCAAAGCGCATGCTCTGAGTGGTGAGGTTGTTGAGAAGGCGACGAGCTTAGAGAAAGCTTTTACAATCGCGATTCGCATTTTTGAGAGGGAGAGTGCGCTGGAGACGGCCATGCTCAGAGAGGAGCGGCTTGATGAGTAGGTCGAGGAGCTGGAAAGACAGGCTTCGAGCCTTAGAGATCAGGTTGCTGCTCTTGAGGCCGAGAAAGCTCAGTTATTGGCTCAGCCGTCCTCATCTCGGACTTCTGCTTTTCCTGATGTTCCGCGAAATTTGTACGAGTAATGGATTCATGCTGAGGCCTAGCTAGAAATATTCAGGGATCTGATGGGGCGGGGGCTGTTTCAGAAGCCGACCTCGAGGATGCTCGTGCTAAGGCGTGTGAGGCTCGGTTTGCTTGTGGATATGATCCGGCTACACTAGAAGCGGTGCGACGAGGAGGAGAATGCGGGCATGGATCGGATTGAACAAACCGCCTGGTACGAGAATGAATATCCCGCTAGTGATGGGATGGCGATGGCGATGGCGAGGAGGTAGGTGGAGATGGTGATTAGTTCTTTTTTTGTTTAGCCGCAGATTTTTGTATACATTTTGTAGGCGTGGATTCAGGCCTTTGTAAAGAACAAATATTCAAAGTATGGAGTGTTTTGCTATTCGTACTTGATTTTTTTTCTTTGTTCGAGTTTGTGCCTTTTTCTGATTTTGTTGCTTGATTGCCTTTATCGTAATTAACTCGTTCGAGTAGGCTGAACGAGGTTGAAAGTAGCCTTCATTTATTTAGGACCGTGGACCGAGTAGGTATTAATTCGAACGAGATCGAATGTAACCTTTAATTAATTGAGGCCATGGGCCGACTAGGTGTTAATTCGAATGAGGTTGAATGTAACCTTTAATTAATTAAGGCCATGGGCCGAATAGGTGTTAATTCAAATGAGGTCGAACGTGCCATTTAATTAATCAAGGTCGTGGGCTGAATAGGTGTTAATTCGAACGAGGTCGAATGTAACCTTTAATTAATCGAGGATGTGGGCCGAATAGGTGTTAACTTGAATGAGGTCGAATGTAACCTTTAATTAATCGAGGTCATGGGCCGAATAGGTGTTGATTCGAATGAGGTCGAGTAGGTGTTAATTCGAACGAGTTAGAATGTAACCTTTAATTAATCGAGGATGTGGGCCGAATAGGTGTTGATTCGAATGAGGTCGAATGTAACCTTTAATTAATCGAGCCCGTGGGCCGAATAGGCATTAAATCAAATGAGGTCGAATGCAACCTTTAATTAATCGAGGCCGTGGGCCAAATAGGTGTTAATTCGAACGAGGTCAAATGTAACTTTTACTTGGGAGAGAGTGGGGATAAATTTCATATGCTTGTGCTTTATTCATATTCTTGGAGAAATTTACATATTTTTCGGGCGCTGGCTGGTGGTACAGTCCCAGTCCCAGTCCCAGTCCCAGTCTATCTAGTCCCTTCATTGGTCGAACTGGAAAAATAGTGAGAGATCAATGAACTAATCGTCCGGTTTCCTCATCTGTGTGTACATCAATCCTGAAGTATTCTCGTCGTCGCCTCATTAAAACCTCCTCGAGAAATCCCAATTGGGACAAAACTCGAGTGAGGGAAAAAAGTGCGACTTTGGGGACCTTGTCCTTTAAAAGTTGAAGCACTTGAGATGTGTAATGTTCCAGTTGTTCGGTAGTCTCTTTCCTCCTATTGTTTCCAGTGTGATTGACCCTTTGCTTGCTGCTACTGTGATTTTATAGGGGCCATCCCAGTTCGTTCCTAGTTTGCCTTCCCGTGGATTATTGCTTGCTTGTGTTTTAGCTTTCAGTACGTAGTCCCCGACTTTAAGTGGTATGATCTTTGCTCTTTTGTTATAGTAGCGTTCTACTTGCTGCTTTTGGGTGACAATTCTCACATAGGTCATATCTCTTCATTCCTCGATTTCATCGAGCTCTTGCCTTCTACCATCATCGTTCTGGGGTACGCTTTCACGGAAGTATCTTAGGCTGGGCTCTCCAACCTTGACTGATATTACTGCATCAGTCCCATAGACTAATGAGTATGGCGTTTCCCTTGTGCTCGTTTTTGGCGTTGTTCGGTAAGCCCAGAGTACTTCTGGTAATATCTCCTACCACAGTCCCTTGGCGTCTTTGAGCTTCTTCTTCATGATGTTCAGTATTGACTTGTTAGAGGATTTAGCTTGCCCATTACCCGCTGGATGGTAAGGTATCACTAGTATTCTTTTGATGTGCCATTTTTTTAAAAAGTCGACGACCTTCTTCCCTGCGAATTGAGGTTCGTTGTCGCAGCTGATTTCTTTGGGGAGACCAAAACGGCATATGATGTTCTTCCATATGAAGGAGATTACTTCATGTTCACATATTTGGGCGAATGCTCCTTCTTCCACCCATTTAGAGAAATAGTCAGTTAAAACTAAGAGAAATCGTACGTTACCTCGTCCGGTCGGGAGGGGGCCCACGATATCCATTCCCCATTTGATGAATGGCCAAGGGGAAGTTACTGAGTGTAGGTGTTCGCCTACTTGGTGGATAATTGGGGCATACTTCTGGCATTGCTCACATTTTCTTACGAAATCTGCGACTTCATTTTTCATGGTGGGCCAATAGTATCCTGCTCATATGAGGCACCTGACCAAAGTTCGATTGCTGGAATGAGCTCTATAGTGGCCTTCGTGCACCTCTTCAAGGCTGCGTCGCGTTTGATTTGGGCCCAAGCATTTCGCGAGGGGGGGGGG
>MCJB01048408.1:168768-192989 GCA_002018475.1 Nicotiana obtusifolia | reverse complement strand
GGGGGGGGGGGTATATGTCCTTTTGTACAAGTTGTCGTGAACGAGGCTATACCTGGCCGCTTGCAATTGCAGCTTCTTGGCCTCTTTTTTGTCACTGGGGAGTGTGCCGTCTTGCAAACACGTAATAATACAGTTGCGCCAGTCACAAGTTAGGTTTATAGTTCTTACCTTGAGAAGGTGGACCACACTTTGGTCTCCAGTCATGATGTTTTTGATGGCTTCCACTAATTTAGTGAGGCCGTCCGCCTCGATATTCCGTGCTCGGGGAATGTGGTCGAGCTGACATTCATCGAACTCGGGTAATAGTTTGCAGATTTCGGTCTGGTATTTTTGTAACCTTTGCTCCTTGATTTGGGAAGTCCCTATGACTTGGTTGACCACGAGCTGAGAATCGCAGCGCAGCCTTAGTTGCTTCATCCCATAATTGAGTGCTAGTCTTAATCCTACAATTACGGCCTCATACTTGGCCTCGTTGTTAGTCATGTCGGGGCATCTAATAGACCGGCGAATTGCTTCGCCTGTTGGGACTTCGAGTACAACACCCAGCCCGGACCCGACACGTTAGATACGCCGTTAGTGTATAAGACCCAGAGGCCATGTATTTGTGTAGAAGCGTGGACGGCTTCCATTTCGACTTCGGGCGGTATGTGCGCACTGAAGCCGGCGATGAAATCAGCAAGGACCTAAGACTTTATTACTGTTCGTGGTCGATATGTAATATCATGCTCGCTTAATTCAATGGCCCATTTGGCCAATCTGCCCCAAACGTTCGGGTTTGTGTAAAATGCTTCTTAGGGGGGAAGTCATGACGACCGAGATAGGATGGCATTGGAAATATGGTCTAAGCTTCCATGAAGCTACGACTAAGGCCAGAGCTAGTTTTTCAAGGTGGAGGTACCTCATCTCAGCGTCGACCAGTGTTTTGCTAATGTAATGGACTAGAGATTCCGTACCTTTATTTCCTTGGACTAAGAGTGCGCTCACAGCTACTTCAGACACGGTGAGATAGATGAGGAGAGGCTGTCCCATTTTCGGTTTTGAGAGCAACGGCGGAGAGGATAGGTACACCTTTAAATCCTTCAGTTCTTGGACGCACTCAGGGGTCCATTGGAGGCCATTCTCCTTTTTGAGTACGCTAAAGAATTTGTGGCACCCATCAGAGGATCGCGAGATGAACCTTGACAGAGTGACTATTTGGCCTGTTAGCATCTGGACTTGCTTTTGGTAGTCAAGTGCTCTGGTATATCTTCGATGGCCTTGATTTGGTACGGATTGACCTCGATGCCCCGCTGTGAAACTAGGAAACCCAAGAATTTCCCTGAGGCCACACCGAATGCACATTTATCGGGGTTCAATTTCATGCCATATTGCCTGATTATGCCGAATGCTTCTCTTTAGTGGTTGATGTGATCTTCTCTTCGTTTGGACTTGACCAACATGTCATCGACATATAACTCCATCGTCTTTTCGAGTTGTTCTTTGAACATCTTCTTCACTAACCTTTGGTAAGTTGCCACCGCGTTTTTCAATCCAAAATGCATGACCCTGTAGCAGTACATCCCCTGGTGGGTGATGAAGGTGGTCTTTTCCCGATCCTCTTCCGCCATAAGGATCTGGTTGTCGCCCGAGTAGGCATCCAAGAAACTTAGCAACTCATGCCCGGCTGTCGCGTTGATGAGATGGTCGATGTGGGGCAATGGGAACTAGTCCTTGGGGCAAGCTTTGTTTAGGTCGGTGAAGTCTACAAATATCCGCCATTTGTCATTTTTCTTTATCACCAGAACCACGTTAGCCACCCATTGGGGGTACTTCGACTCCCTCATGGAACCATTTTCCAATAGTTTTTCCACTTCCTCGCGCACCGCATTATTGATTGTGGGGTTGAACTTACGTCGAACCTGTCTTACCAGGGGTAGAGTGGGTCGACGTTCAATCTGTGTCTGGCGATATCCTTTGGGATACCTGGCATATCAGCATGGCTAAAAGCAACCAAATCCGCGTTAGCAATAAGAAATTTGCAAAACTTACCTGGTTCTTAGAATTTGCAGCCGATGTAAGCTTTCTTGTTGTGGTCGCTGACGTCTAGCTGAATGGGGTCGACCATTTGAGCTTATGGGTCGCGGTGAACTTCACACTATTGATGGAAGCGTCATCCCCTCCGCTGATGATCATGTGGATGGTGCGGGCTGGCGAGGGCGGCTTCGGCGGCCCTTGATGTTGTTCGCGTCCTGGTAATGTTGGTTCTTCCGCGATTGCTCAGCAAGTCTTTAAGGTGTCCCTGTCACAGCATGTTTACGACCTCTTGTCTTAGGGCGATGCAATCTTCGGTCTTGTGCCCTCGTTCTTGATGGAACTCGCAGAGGGCGTCTGATTTTTTGGCATTAGGGTCAGACCTCATTCTGCAGCCACTTTACCTTTGGTCCGAGCTTCTCCAAGGCGTAAACCATCTCTGTAGGTGACACGCAAAAATTGTGAGCGGATAATCAAGGGGCATACCTCTTTCGTTCCGGTGAGTCCCTGTTCTTGATCGGGGTGGGCCTTCTTCATGGCGAGGTGAGGATACAGCAGTAGGAGGTGCCGTTCTCGGTTCGGCCGTGAGGTCTTCGGATCTCTCCTAATATCACTTCTCGATCTTTTTTTGGATTCTACTTGTACTGAGGTCAGTCGATGGATTGGCCCATTGAGGTCGTCTTCGTCTGCTCGTACTTCGGCACAATATGCATTATTTATTTCGTCCCAAGTAGTCGGGGGTATTTCATGAGCCGACTTAATAATTTTCTTGTCGTTCTCGAACCATTACTTTTTAGCCCATTTTGAAAAGTGGCTACCGCCATTCCTTCTGATACATTGGCAGAGTCATTCTCACTCGGTTGAAACGGGCAAGGAAGTCCCTCAGTCTTTATCCCGAGGATTGTTTGACAGCAAAGATATCATTCACTCTTACATCGGCCTTCTTGGCCCTGGCATGGGCCATCATGAACTTGTCGGCCATTTCCTCAAAGGTTTTGATGGAATGTGCTGGCAGCTGAGAGTACCAGGTTAATGCATCTCCCGTGAGGGTTTCACCGAACTTCTTTAGCATAATTGAGGATACTTGTCCTTTGGCGAGATCATTTCCTTTCACGGCGGTGACGTAATAGGTCACATGATCCTCGAGGTTGGTAGTGCCATCGTATATTTTCAGATAAGGCGGCATCTTAAAGGTCTTAAGTATGGCATGTGGTGCGGCGCTATCACTATACGGCTGCTCAATGAACCGACCGCCGTTTCTCTTCGCCAATAACTTAGGAGCGCGCGGTATTTTATCGACCCTTTCTTGGTGCTCTCCCATTTGATCTCGAAGTGTCTTATTTTCGTTTTCCATTTCCTCCATTCTTTTCAGAATGGCAGTGAGAGCGTTGTCGCCTGCATTGTTAACAACACTGTGAGTAATACCTGTCGTCGTGGATGGAGGAGGTTGGTCACGTTGCTTGCCCACTGATGGTGCGGCGAATGATCTCGCCTTTACTGCGCCTCCGTCCTGAATGGGCTTATGAAGAACGTTGGTCAATGTATCAGTTAGCCAAGCCTCAAGGAGCTTCCTTATCGCTGGCGGTGTCTCCCCTCCCACGAATGTGGAGGCGGTCTTGTCATGGGATTTTGTGATGCTGCAGTGCGGAGAGGGCGATCCAACTCGCCTAAGAGAGGCATTGGGCATTGTGTCCTCGTCCACTACTTCTAAGATCTCGTGGATGATGTCCATGAGGTTGGTTGGGAGGTTAGCCATAGTTCTCGTTCTTTCTTCTCTGTTTCCTGCCATGTTTGTTCTATGCAAGCAGAGAGAAAAAGGTTTGTTGTTTTCTCCTTCTCTTTTTTTTTTTTACGTCAGCAACCAATGCCGGTTGCAGATCCAGAAGAAACTAAAAGACTTAGCTAGATAGTCCCCACTGATGGCACCAAATTTTTTGACCAAAAAAATATAATTCCCAGTAAAACTATTAAATTTATATAATGGGGGAGTCAAATCTAGTTATGGATAATCATTCCAAATATTGAGCACTTAGACGTATAGCAGATAGATCTGAATTTGTATGTGGTCGGTAGCAATAAATATAGAATATTCTTGAAATATGAACATTAATAGAGATGTAACTAGCAATAAGTGTCAATAAATGGCATTTAAATAAATACAGAGAATGATTTACTCAATAATGAAAGAGTTGGGTGTATATTTTGCCTGGCAGTGATGAATAACAAATAGATCCAAGATTCACATGAACGGTCCTCGGATCTGATGAAAAAGTGGGAAATAATATGAACAAAAATCATTACAAAAAGGTAATCTTTGTATTTTTGCCAGAGAAAACATCTTTTTCTGTCAAAAGTGTTCTTATCAGAAAAATGAATATTCCCTTCCCTGTCTATATATCTGGGGCCTTTTTCCTAGGAAACCAGAATAGTACAAATGCACGAAATTTCACTACAATATTCCCTTTTAGTACCCTGCCTTGATAAATTAGCCGTTACAAATCCTATCATCAACAGTCGATCTTGACCCTAACCCTTACTGATACTTTGATTGCGATAATCGTCGATATCTCGACCGCGACTCCTGTCGGCACCTCCGTCGTTGACCTCGTTGTATATTGGGTGAGCTCGACCGATAACTTTCTTTAATGTCATATTACGCTAAATATTCTGATGACGGATTTGGACCATACAAGAACAATTAAAAAGTTTCATGAAGTGCTGACTGGCTATGTTAAAATTTTGAATTGGATATATATATATTAGATTTTTAGAAATTTTAGTTTTCATGTTAGAATATTTAAATTAATATACTCTTCTACTAAAGAGTTTAACGAGAGAAGAGTTGCCTATATCATTAATTAATGTACTCGATGACCTTACTGTACTCGCACTCACTGAGACACGCCTATACGAACATGAGTCTCTTAGATGAAGTCGCCTTCACTGGTCTTGTTCATGTAAGGGCACAAGGTTTTTTCGGAGAAATGGTACTTGTGTGGAAAGGATATGAGGTCGACAATGATCCACTTGTTGTCACATACCAAGAAATACATGCAACCGCCAAGGTCAGTCAATCCTCTCCTATATGTATTTTTTCTGTTATATATGCAAGTCCATCCTCACCCAACAGACTTTGTCTATGGGAAAATCTAAAAAAAAATTCATAATAGTGTTACTGGTCCTTGGCTTCTTTGTGGTGGCTTTAATGAAGTAACTACTGGGTCTGAAAAGTTTGGTGGTAACCCAGTCAATAAAACACGGATAAATGCTTTTCCAAAATGTTTACATCACGTAGTGTAATAATCCGACCGATCGTTTTGAGTATTATAACTCTTTTCCCCCCATTTATTGCTCTTTCCATGCTCATTCGTTGTCGTGTGACTTTCTGCCGTAGTTGGTTTGGTTCCGGGAATATTTCGAAATGAGTTGGGACACTTAATCCTAAGGTTGGAAGCCTAAGTAGAGAGTTGACCGGATATTGACTTATGTGTAAATGACTCCGGAATGGAGTTTTTATGGTTCCGATAGCTCGGTGATTTTGGACTTAGGAGTGTGTCCGGATATTGATTTGGAGGTCCATAGGTGATTTTGGCTTGAATTGGCGAAAACTGAAAATATTGAAGTTTGGAGAGTTGAGAAATTTGACCGAGAGTTGACTTTATGGTTACTAGGCTCAAATTTTGGTTCCAGAAGTTGGAATAGGTCCGTTGTGTCATTTATGACTTGTATGCCAAATTTAAGGTCAATTGGAGTAGGTATGGTATGTTTCGGCACTAGCTTTGAAAGTTAGAAGTTTATAAGTTTGTTAGGCTTAAATCAATGTGCGATTCTTGGTTTTATTGTTGTTTGATGTTATTTGAGGCTCCAAGTGAGTTCGTATGATGTTTTAGGACTTTTTGGTATGTTTGGTAGAAATCCCGGGGGCCTCGGGTGGATTTTAGATGGTTAACGGATTGAATTTGACTTGGGAGATTGGCTAAAGCTGTTGATGTCTGGTTCCATCGTACCAGCAGTAAGAGTTGCCACAGCTGCGGTTGGCGATGCGCAGGTGCGAAGGTGAGCTGGGGGTTGCTGGGTCGTAGGTGCAATATGTGGTCCACAGAAGCGGAGCCGCTCCAAAGGGAGGTCACAGAAGCTGAAAGTGGTGAGTCTGAGGTGGTCAAGTGCTTCCGCAGAAGCGGAGATTTTTGCGTAGAAGTGCTTCTATAGATGCGGACTTGGGGGATGCAAGTGCAGAGTGTAGGGGATTATGTGAGCTCTGCAGATGCGTAGATTTCACTGTAGATGTGGACTTTTGGCTCGCAGATGCGAGATGCATGGCAGTGTATTAATTCGAAGGGTTTTGAAGCTTTTCTGATTTTTGGACTTTGCACGCTCGATTGGAGACGATTTTTGAGAGGGGTTCCACTAGATTTCAAGAGGTAAGCTACTTTGGGTCATTTTTATCTATTAATATTGAATAACCATTGAATTTTCCACCTAGATTATGTGTTTTTAAGGTGGAACTTGGGGAATTTTGGACTAGGGATTGGAGAGTAAGATTTTGGATTTGAGTGACGATTTGATGTCGGAATTGGGTAATTTTGGTATGGTTGGACTCGTGATTGAATGGGTGTTTGAATTTTGTTAAATTTGTCGGCTTCTGAAATGTGGGCCCGAGGTTGACGTTTTGAGTTGACTTTTTGACTTTTGTTAAAGAACTAAGCTTTATCATATGGAATTGATTCCTATAGCTTGTGTTGATTGTATTGAACTGTTTGTGTCTAGATTCGAGTCGTTCTTAGGCCGATTCACGATTTGAGGTAAGTAACACTTCTAAACTTCATTCTGAGGGTATGAATTCTTGAAATACGTGTTACATGGTTGGTGTTGAGGTGACGCACATGCTAGGTGACAAGTGTGTGGGCGTGCACCGTAGTAAATGGGACTCGGTTGATTCCGTGGGACTGCGTAGTCATCTAATCTTGTTACTATTCATGTAATCCCCTTGTGTTAGAGAAATTGAGTTGTGATTCATGTTAGAAATCATGTTAGGCTATATGCTGGTACTGTCGGGACCCACAGAGGTCATTTGTTGTTGAATTATTTGCTCAATTTGCAGTTATGTACTCAGACACATCCATCATTTACATATCATATCTCAATCGTAGTTACTATTTATTGTTGTGTCATATATCATTGTTTGGGCTTATTGGTATGGGATTTATGAGGCCGAGAGACTGGAGAGATTGATGACTGAGTTGGGGCCTGAGAGCCGTGTTGTGAGTAAGATTTGTGGATCGGGTTGCACGTCGCAGCAGCTTTATATATGTTATTATTATTGATTGGGCTGCATGCCACAGTAGGCCTTATGGGCTTTTTATATTCTTATGGGGCCTGGCTGCACGCCACAGCAGGCCATATTGACTTTATATTAGCAATTGGGTTGGATCCACCCCTCCAGATTCTGACATACTAGTAGTGAACGCAGGTACCGAACGGTTCTAAGTGACTGAGTGTGGTAAGTGAGAGGTAAGACAGTCTGATTGAATACACTAAGAGTGGGAATACGTGAGGTTATTATTGTGATGCATTATATGTGACATGCACATTGACATATAGATATAGAGATGTAGCATTTCTTATATCAGTCATACATGACATATTTTATCTGTGTTCAGTTTAAACTATTAAATTGAAAGCATGTCTACATTCTTGTACTGTTTACCAACTAATTATGAGTTTTCTTTGAGATATTACTGTAATTTTTACTGACATATATGTACTGTTATAATTTTAATTTGGATTCTACCTTTCTGGGCTCGTCACTACTTTCAGCCTAAGGTTAGTCCTGTTACTTATTCAGTACTTTGGGTCGGTTGTACTCATACTAACTCTGCACTTCGTGTGTAGATCCAGGTACTTCGTGTGCATTGTTCTATCTTCCTAGACAATCATTTTAGTGGTCAGACTTTATTGTCAAATAGATGCTCATGTACTCAGTGACGCCCGAATTTTGGGGGATTTTGTATTAAGTTACGATATTTTCTTATCAGTTATTATGAAATTTTCACTATTAAGCTTATTTCATTATATTTTCAAATTTAAAGATGCGTGGTTATTTATGATTGTCGGCTTGCCTAGTATTGTGAAAGGCGTCATCACGACATGTGAGGTTTTGGGTCGTGACTAGTTGGTATCAGAGCTTAGGTTACATAGGTATCACGAGTCATGAGCAGGTTTCGTAGAGTCTTACGGATCAGTATGGAGACGTCTGTACTTATCTTCGGGAGGCTACCAAACCCTAAGGAAAAACTTCACTTTCTTGTGTTCTTGTCGTGCAGATTATTTGATTCCAGAAACTAAACTTCTATTATTCTATTATCTCACAGATGGTGAGGGCACGTGCTGCCGGATCGGGCGGACAGCAACTAGTACCACCAACTAGGGTCGCGAGAGGCTAGGGCCGTGGGAGAGACCGAAGTACAACTCGTACAATAACTAGAATAGCACCTGTAGATCCACCAGTCGCTCCAGCTCAGTAGCAGATCCTAGATATTGTTGAGCTGATGGGACCAGCTCAGGCACTAGCTGTGCCCATTGTGATTCCAAGCCTTCAGGAGGCTCTGGCCTAGATATTAACATTTGCACTGGCCTTGCTTATGCGATTTCAATTCCAGCCGCGCCAGCCACTTCTCAGGCCAGGGGAGGTACACAGACTCCCGCCCGCTCGTGCTCTAGAGCAGGTGGTTCAGGGACTTTAGACACCAGGAGCACTATCAGCCAACCAGGTTGTAGTTACTCCGGCCTAGGTAGGTCCCTTTATGAGTGACGAGGAGAAAAAGAGGCTAGAGAGGTTTGGTTAGGCTCTAGCCTCCATCATTCGACGGGGCTGAGTCAGAGGATGCTCAGGATTTCATAGATCGATGCCAGAGGATTCTTCGCACGGCAGATATTCTAGAGACTAGTGGAGTCTCATTTACTACTTTTCAGCTGTCAGGGGCAGCCTTCAGATGGTTGGAGGCTTATGAGTCGAGTAGGCCAGTCGGTGCTGCACCACTTTCTTTACATGAGTTCTCCGTTCTCTTCTTATAGAAGTTTGTCCCACAGACCCGCAGGAAGGAGTTGCATAGGCAGTTTGAGCAGCTATGCCAGGAGGGGATGGCTGTGACCTAGTATGAGATGAGATTTTCAGAGTTGGCTCGTCACACGATCTGGGTGGTTCCTACAGAGAGGGAGAGGATTAAGAGGTTCATTGATGGCCTCAACTATGGACTGCATTTTGTCAAGACTCGAGAGATTGCATCAGGTGCTAGATTTGACAAGGTAGTTGATATTGCCAGGCAGCTAGAGCAGGTTCGTCGTCAGGAGCATGAGGAAAGGGAGACCAACAGACCTCATGGTTTGGACGGTCTCAGTGGTGCTTCTTCTAGAGGGCATTCCCATCACAGCATGAGTTGTCCTTATAGGCCCGCTCAAATGGCTCATCCGGTTTATCGTGGTGCATCAGCTAGCCATGGTTCATAAAGTGCTCGTTCGGGTCAGTCATCTTTTAGTGCTCTCCCAGCTCAGAGTTCATCCCGTGCTCCATGAGTTTAGAGTTCATCTGTACCAGCTTCTTTTAGTAGCTATTCTAGTTCTCAGGACTCGATTCAGTCCCTACCGCCATTGACGGATCGGAGTTGCTACGAGTGTGAGAAGTTTGGACATGTGAGGAGGTATTTTCCCCATCTCTTATGGGGTCCAGTTCAGTAGAAGGGTCCGGCTATGACTTCCGTGCTAGTTACTTCACCCACTCAGCCAGCTTGGGGTGGGGCTCAAGCAACTAGAGGTGCCCTAGGAGAAGAGGCCAATCAGGTGGCGGTCAGGCTTGATTCTATGCTATCCCTGCCAGGCCAGATGCCGTTGCTTCAGACGCAGTGATCACAGGCATTGTTTCAGTGTGTCATAAGGATGCTTCTATATTATTTTACCCTAGTTCTACTTATTCATATGTATCATCCTATTTTACTCGTTATTTGGATATGCCCCGTGAGTCCTTAGTTTTGCCTATTCATGTATCTATACCAGTGTGTGATACTATTATTGTGGACCGTGTGTATTGGTCGTGTGTGACGTTTATTAGAGGGTACGAGACTAGAGTTGATCTCTTATTGCTCAATATGGTTGACTCTGACGTGATTCTAGGCAAGGAATTGTTGTCCCCGTGTCATGCTATTCTGGAATGTCACACTAATACCATGATTTTCGCGATGCTGGGGTTACCTAGGTCAAGTGGAGAGGTTCTCTGGACTATGTTCCCAGTATGGTTATTTCATACCTGAAGGCCCAACGGATGGTTAGGAAGGGGTGCTTGTCATATTTGACTTTTATGAGGGATGTTGGTGCTGATGCTCCTACTATAGATTCTGTTTCGGTAGTGAGAGACTTTTCGGATATGTTTCTTGAAGACTTGCCGGGCATGCCACCAGAAAGGGATATTGACTTTTGAATTGACTTGGTGCCGGGCACTCAGACCATTTCTATTTCCGTGTCGTATGGCACCTGCAGAGTTGAAGGAATTCAAAGAGCAGCTTCAGGAACTTCTTGATAAGGGGTTCATTACGCCTAGTGTGTCCCATTGGGGTGCACCGATTCTGTTTGGGAAGACGAAGGATGGCACTATGCGGATGTGCATCAACCATAGGCAATTGAACAAAGTTACAATTAAGAACAAGTATCCTTCGTCGCGCATTTATGACTTATTTGACCATCTTCAGGGAGCTAGGGTATTCTCTAAAATTAATTTGAGCTCTGGGTATCACTAGTTGAAGATTGGGGACTCGATATTCTGAAGACAACATTCAGTACCCTCTATGGTCACTATGAGTTCTTTGCGATGTCTTTTGGGCTGACCAAAGCCCAAGTAGTATTCATGCATTTGATGGACAGTGTATTCTGGCCATATCTTCATTTGTTTGTCATAGTATTTATTGATGATATTATTGTGTACTCACATAGCCAGGAGAAGCATGCACAACATCTGAGGATTATACTATAGATGTTGAGGGAAAAGAAGATTTATACCAAGTTCTTCAAGTGTGAGTTTTGGCTTAGTTCGGTGGCATTCTTGGGGCACGTGGTGTCTAGTGAGGGGATTAAGGTGGATCCAAAGAAGACAGAGGTGGTTCACTATTGGCCCAAACCGTCTTCAGCTACTGAGATTTGGAGTTTCCTCGGCTTGGCCGGATATTATCGTCGCTTCGTGGAGCGTTCTCGTCCATTTCAGTGCCTTTGACTAGGTTGACCCAGAAAGGTGCTCCATTCGAGTGGTTGGATGAGTGTGATGAGAGCTTTCAGAAGCTCAAGACTTTCTTGACCATAACTTCAGTTCTAGTTTAGCCTTCAGCATCCGGTTCTTATACGGTGTATCGTGATGCTTCTCAGATTGGTATTGGGTGTGTCTTGATGCAGGAGGATAGACTGATTGCTTATGCTTCACGCCAGTTGAAGCCTCATGAGAAGAGCTACCCTATTCATGATTTGGGAGTTGGCAATCATCGTTCATGCATTGAAAATTTAGAGGCATTATCTCTATGGTGTGTCAAATGAAACGTTACCTTGCCATGATGTGATGTGCTTCCAATTGCAACAAAAAGTAACCCATCCAAAAGTATTTAACATCCAAACAACTGCCAAATAAAATGCGTCCAGCAAGTGATTGAGTTTAGTAGTTCCTCATATAAAAATTATTAACTCTAGAGATATAATAATATGGAAAAGACAAAATTGTTTCAAGCACCGACAGAACCGGAAGTGCCCCTTCTTTCAAAGAGAGGAGGACGGGTTATTCATATTGCATTGGATGGACCCTTTTTGGAGTAGTTTTTTCTTCGGCAAATTGCCCGAGGCCAATGCTTTTTTTAATCCAATCTTAGATATTATGCCACTCATGCCTCTGTTCTTTTTTCTCTTAGCCTTTGTTTGGCAAGCTGCTGTAAGTTTTCGATGAGGTCCTTAATAATATCTTGTGAGGTACTTACGGATCATTGGAGTCTCTAGCACTTGTTCAGACAAAACGATCTAATTTGAGGTAGCGGAGATGGTTAGAGCTACTAATGGACTATGATATCACCATCTATCATCCAGGGAAGGCCAATGTGGTGGCCGATGCTTTGAGTAGAAAGGCGATGAATATGGGTAGCCTTGCATTTACTCCAGTTGGTGAGAGACCGTTTGCATCGAATGTTCAGGCCTTGTCCAGTCAGTTCGTGAGATTAGATGTTTCGGAGCGTAGTTGGGATCTATCTTGTGTTGTTTCTCGGTCTTCTTTATATGATCGCATTAGAGAGCGTCAGTATGACGACCTCCATTTGCTAGTCCTTAGGGACACGATTTAGTACAGTGATACCAAAGATGTTTCTATTGCGGATGATGGGGTGTTGCGGATGCAGGGTCAGATTTGTATGCCCAATGTGGATGGGCTACGTGAGTTGATTCTTGAGGAGGCCCACAATTCGTGGTATTCCATTCATCCGGGTGCCGCAAAGATGTATCAGGATTTGAGGCAGTACTATTGGTGGAGGGGGATAAAGAAAGATATAGTGGAGTATGTAGCTCGGTGCTTCAATTGTCAGCAGGTGAAGTACGAGCATCAGAGACCGAGTGATTTGCTTTAGAGGTTTGAGAATCCTGAGTGAAAATGGGACTGTATCACCATAGACTTCGTAGTTGGGCTCTCACGGACTTTGAAAAAGTTTGAGGCTATTTGGGTGATTGTGGACCAGTTGACTAAGTCCCCGTATTTCATTCTAGTTGGGACTACCTATTCTTCGGAACGGTTAGCTGAGATTTATATCCACGAGATTTTTCGCCTTCACGGTGTGATGGGGTCCATCATTTCAGATCGAGGCACGCAATTCACATTGCAGTTTTGGAAAGCAGTGCAGCGGGAGTTGGGCACACGAGTTGAGTTGAGTACAACATTCCACCTTCAGTCAGACAGACAATCCGAGTGCACTTTTAAGATATTGGAGGATATGCTACGCGCTTGCGTCATAGATTTTGGGGGGTTCTTGGTATCTATTTCTGCCACTTCCAAAGTTTGCTTATAGCAATAGCTACCTATCGGGTATTCAAATGGCTCCGTATGAGGCCTTGTATGGGAGGCGATGTCGGTCTCCAAGTGGTTGGTTTTAGTCGGGTGAAGCTAGGCTTTTGGGTACTGACTTGGTTTAGGATGCTTTGGACAGTCTAGACAGAAGGGTTACACCAATCAGAAAGTTCGTGATGCTGCTTACATGGTAGGGGAGAAGGTACTTCTAAGAGTTTCACGCATGAAGGGTGTTATGAGGTTCGGGAAGAAGGGCAAATTGAGCCCTCAGTATACTGCCCGTTTGAGGTGCTTGAGAGGATTGGGGAGATAGCTTACAAGCTTGCATTGCCACCTAGTCTATCGAGTGTTCATCCAGTGCTTCAGTTTCCATACTCTGGAAGTATTTTCGTCCCATGTTTTAGACTTCAACCTGGTTCAGTTAGATGGTGATTTGACTTATGAGGTGGAGCCGGTGGCCATTTTGGATCGGCAGGTTCAAAAGTTGAGATCGAAGAATATAGCTTCAGCGAAGGTGCAGTGGAGAGGGTAGCCAGTCGAGGAGGATACTTAGGAGACTGGGAGGGAGATGCGGAGCATATATCCATGCCTATTTGACACTCAATGTATGATTCTAGACCCGTTCGAGGATGAACTTTTGTTTAAGGGGGGAGAATGTAACAACCCGGCCGATCGTTTTGAGCATTATAGCCCCGTTCCTCCATTTATTGCTTATTCTATGCTCATTCGTTGTTGTGTGACTTACCAAGGTGGTTGGTTTGGTTTCGGTGATGTTTCGGAATGAGTTGGAACACTTAGTACCAAGGTTGGAAGCGAAAGTTGAAAGAGTTAACCAGATGTTGACTTTGTGTAATCACTCCGAAATGGAGTTTTTATGGTTCCAATAGCTCTGCATGGTGAGTTTGGACTTTAGAGTGTGTCCGGATATTGATTTGGAGGTCTGTAGGTGATTTTTGCTTGAATTGGGAAAAATTGGAAAATTGGAAGTTTGAAGAGTTGAGATGTTTGACCAAGAATTGACTTTGTGATTACCGAGAACGAATTTTTTTTCCAGAAGTTCGAATAGGTCTGTTGTTTCATGTATGACTTGTGGCAAAATTTGAGGTCAATCGGAGTTGGTGTCGTATGTTTTGGCATTAGTTTTGGAAGTTAGAAGTTCATAAGTTCATTAGGCTTGAATCGATGTGTGATTCGTGGTATTAGTGTTGTTTGATATCATTTGAGGCTTCAAGCTAGTTCGTATGATATTTTAGGACTTGTTGGTATGTTTGGTATCTCGGGGGCCTCAAGTGCATTTCGGATGGTTAACGGATTTAAATTTGACTTGGGAGATTGGCTGAAGCTGTTGATGTCTAGTTCCATCACACCTGCGAAAGGAGTGGCCGCAGGTGTAGTTGGCGATGCGCAGGTGCGAAGGTGAGTTGGAGGTTGTTGGGCCGCAGGTGCGAGAGGTGGTCCGCAGAAGCGAAAAGTGGTGAGGCCGAGGTGGTCAGGTGCTTCCGCAGAAGCAGACATTTGGGCGCAGACGCAGACTTGGGGGATGCAGGTGCGGAGTGTAAGGGCTTAAGTGAGCTCCGCAGATGCGGACTTTTGGCTCGCAGGTGCGAGATGCCTGGCAGTGTATAAATTCGAAGGGTTTTGAAGCTTTTCTCATTATTTGACTTTGCAAGCTTGGTTGGAGGCGATGTTTGAGAGGGTTCCACTAGATTTCAAGAGGTAAACTAATTTTTGGTTGTTTTATCTAATAATATTGAATACCAATTGAATTTTCCACCTAAATTATATGTTTTTAAGGTAGAAGTTGGGGAATTTTGGACTAGGGATTGGAGAGTAAGATTTGGGGATTTGAGTGACGATTTGATGTCGGAATTGGGTAATTTTGTATGGTTAGACTCGTGGTTGAATAATTGTTCGGATTTTGTTAAGTTTGTCGGATTCCGAGACATAGGCCCGGGGTTGATTTTCTGAGTTGACTTTTTACTTTTCTTAAAGAACTTAGCTTTATCATATGGAATAGATTCCTATAGCTTGTGTTGATTGTATCGAACTGTCTGTGGCTAGATTCGCATCGTTCAGAGCCCGATTCATGAGACAAAGTCTTGTTGGAGTAGAGGTTTGCATGGTTTGAGGTAAGTATCACTTCTAAACTTGGTTCTGAGGGTATGAATTCCTGAAATACGTGTTATGTGGTTGGTGTTGAGGTGACGCACATGCTGGGTGACGGGCGTGTTGGCGTGCACTGCAGTAAATGTGACTCGGTTGATTCCCTGTATCTGTGTAGTCATCTAATCTTGTTACTATTCATGTAATCTCTTTGTGTTAGAGAAATTGAGCAATGATTCATGTTAGAAATCATGTTAGGCCGTATGATGGTACTGTCAGGACCCACAGAGGTCATTTGCTGTTGAATTATTTTTATGATTTGCAGTTATGTACTTAGTCACATCCATCATATGCATATCATATCTCAGTTTTAATTACTATTTATTGTTGTATCATATATTATTGTTTTGGCTGATTGGTATGAGATTTATTAGCCCGAGAGACTAGAGAGATTGATGACTGAGTTGGGGCCTGAGAGTCGTGTTGTGAGTGAGGTTTTGTGAATCAGGCTGCATGCCGTAGCAGGCCTTCTTGGCTTTATATATATTATTATTATGGGTCGGGCTGCACGCCACCGTAGGCCTTATGGGCTTTATATATTGTAATGGGATCGGGTTGCACGCCAAAAAATGCCATATTAGCTTTATATTAGCGCTTGGGCAGGATCAGCCCCTCTGGAGTCTAACGTACTAGCAGTGAGCGCACGTACCGTACGGTGCTAAGTGGATGAGTGTGATCAGTGAGAGTTGAGAAAATCTGATTGAGTACTCTGAGAGTGGGAGTACGTGAGGTTATCATTGTGATGCATTTGTGACATGCACATTGACATGTAGATATAGAGATGTCGCATTTCTCAAATCAGTCATACATGTCATATTTTGTCTGTGTTGAGTCTAAACTGTTAACTTGAAAGCATGTCTACATTCTTGTACTATGTACCAACTAATTATGAGTTTTCTCTAAGATATTACTGTCATTTTTACTGTTATATCTGTATTGTTATAATTTGAATTTGGACTGTACCTTTCTGAGCTCATCACCGCTTTCAGCCTAAGGTTAGTCCTGTTACTCATTCAGTACTTTGGGTTGGTTGTACTCATGCTAGCTCTGCGTTTTCTGTGTAGATCCAGGTACTTCTAGGCACGGCGGTTGCTAGCTTTGGAGCTTTATCTGCTTGGAGACTATTGATGTAGCTACATTGGTGTCCGCAAACCTCGACTCTCCTTCTTTTTAGTTTATTTGCACTGTTATATCTTTCTAGAAAGTTGTTTTAGTAGTCAGATTGTATTGTCATATAGATGTTCATGTACTCAGTGGCACCCAAATTCTGGGGGATTTTGTATTGAGTTGCGATATTCTGCTATCAGTTATTATGAGATTTTCACTATTAAGCTTATTTTATTATTATTTTTTTCAAATTTGAAGATGCGTGATTAATCTTTTATTGTCGGCTTGCCTAGTGTTGCGATATGCTCCATCACAACATGTGAGGTTTTGGGTCATGACATAGGTATGCATGATCTCAGTTTCACCGCCGCACGCTTCACATGGACTAATAAACGCTAGTTACTGCGTACACTTATTTTTGAAAGGCATGATAGATTTTTAGCTAACTCAAATTTGTTGCGCCTCTTTCAAGATTCGTCAGTATTACATCTCCCCCACACATACTCTTACCTCAATCGTCTTCTATTAAATCTTGCACGTGCCACCTCACGTAGCAACACGAGATTTAAATTGGAAATCATACGGCTCACACACCCTGATTTCCAATGCATAGTAAAAAAATCTTTGGTCCGTCACCAATGATTATCTCCCTACCCTACAACACTTCAGTGAAGTTCGTAAAAGTTTGAATCATTCCTACTTCAGGAATATCTTCCACCAAATGAACATCATCCAAGCTAGAATTGTCGGAATCCAAAAAATGAACCCACAATTTTAAACAACATACCATTTACACCTTGTATATACACTATCTTTTCAACAACTTAATATACTCCTAAAAAATGAACAAGACTTTTGGAATCTTAAATCGCGTATACAAAACCTTCACGAATACAAAATATTTCCACCTTTGTAGTGTCCACTGTCGCAGGAAAACCGGCATTCTAGGCCTACACGAAACTGTAGGTAATTAGTCTAGATCCGGCCCTCATAACTATCATTATCACAACTCACTTTCAATGGATCTACACCGCTGAACTCTCCCTCACTTTAAAATAAACAGCGGTACATGCACCACAGGCCCTTACCGCAGAAAATTCTTTAAACCTCAGTTGCCCACTAGCTGGTGCTGAAATATTAAAAGCCATCTGCTCCTTTCAACCACTTAAAGCACCAGGTGTGATGTAACGACTCAGTCGGTCTTATTGTGCAATTGTTCCCTGTTTCCCCTTATCATGCTTCACACATGTGTGTTTATGATTTTATGACTTGAAAGGTCAGTTAGTTTCATCCCCGGGAGCTTTCGGGTTGATTCAGACCCTTGATTCTTGACTTGGCGGCTAGAAAATATTGACCAAACTTTGACTTTTGTGAAAATGACTCCGAAACTGTATTTTTATGACTCCGATAGCTTCATATCGTAATTCCGGACTCGGGTGTGCTTGATTTTAGAATTCCGTAGGTTGATATATGTTGGTTTACCAAAATTTGACAATTTGAAGTTGAAAAGTTTAACCGTAGGTTGACTTTTAGCTATCGAGCTCGGAATTTAATTTTAGGACTTGGAACAAGTCTTCTATGATATTTAGAGCTTGTCTGCAAAATTTGGTGTCGTTTGGAGTTGATCTGATAGGATTTGGACGGTTAGTTGTAATTCTAGAAGTTCTTGAAAATTTCCTTAAATTTCATGCGTTTTAGAGTTCAATTCGTAGTTTTAGATGTTATTTTTGTGTTTTGATGGCGCGAGCGAGTTCATATGGTATTTTTAGACTTGTGTGGATGTTTTGTTTGGAGCCCCGAGGACTCAGATGAGTTTCACACATGTTTCGGAATGGTTTTGGACTGAAATTGGACTGCTGATGCTGCTAGTGCTCATGTATCGCAATTGTGAGCACCAGCATCGCATTTGCGAAGGCGACAATGGGGGCTTTGATTTTTCAATTGCGACACCCCCTTCGCAATTGCGAAGACTGCCATTCTTCACCTTGGTTTGTATTTGCAAACAATTGTTCGCTTTTGTAATGCCTACCAGCTCGCAATTGCGAAGCTTTCATCGCAATTGCGATGTTGACTTAGGCAGTCAGGGTTCGCAAATGTGAGCCATGTACACAATTGCAAGGGTTCGCAAATGCAAATCATGTGTCGCAAATGCGGCATCTGCAACTAGTTAAAGGGCTGGGAGACGGGAGTTTTGAGGTCATTCTCTCATTTTTGAACCTTAGACTCGGTAGGAAACGATGTGGAGAGGGGATTTTTCACCTAAAAATCATGGGTAAGTGATTCTAATCTATTTCATAATCATATTCCATCAACATAATTTGGATTTTGACATCAAAATCATGTGAATCAAAGTAAAAATTTATGAAACTTTGTCAAGTTTTTGAAAAATAAAAAATTGAGTTTTGATAGTCGATTTGGACTCAAATTTTGAAACTAATCACATATATGAACTAGTGGGGTCATGGGTAGCCGGAATCTACCATTGGCCCAAGTTTTGACCGGGCGGGGCCCGGGTTGACTTTTGTTGACCTTTTGGGTATAGTGTAAAGATCAAAGCTCTATTTATTGTAATTGTTTTCTATTGTATTGGTTGATGATATTGAGTTAATTTTGGATAGATTTGAGCCGTGTGGAGGTGAGTTTTAAGGGAAAGCGATTTCCGAGGGTTGAGTTGGCCTAGTCGAGGTAAGTGTCTTGCCTAACTTCGTGTGGGGGAACTATCCCTTAGAATTGATATTGTTTGATTCAGTTGTGCTAAGTGAAATCCATGTACGCAGGTGACAAGTGGGTACATGAATTATACGTAGTATTTGACCGGTTTAGGCTACTTAGGCTAAAGCCATATTTTAATTGAAATGCCATGTCATGTTCTACATTCTCATAGTCAATCTATCCTTATTTGTGTTAGTTTATCTTTACATGCCTTAATTGACTTATTTAGCTCTTGTTCTACGTCCTACTTGATAAATTGCTGTCATGCCTAATTGAATATTTTGAATCTTTTATTGTTACTTGCTATCTCTTCATTGTTAATTACCATTATTTGAAGTTATTGGTCGTGTTATCTCTTTCCTTGTTGATTATCGTTACTTGAAGTAATTGTTATGTTATTCCGTTCCTTGTTGATTTCCATTCTTTGAAACTCGTTGTTAAATATTACCTCTTTTGTTGTGAGTTAGTCTTATCTAATATCGTGGTTATACATTATTTCTCTCATTGTGCAGTTATTTGGTATTGAAGTTGTGAAAGTCGTTAACACGTTGAGGCGAAGTTAGTTATTGTAGAGACATCTATCTTATTGAGCATTTTACTTTCATTGTTGTTGTTGATATTCTTGTATACGTTGTGGTGGAGCCATGGGCTATTGTTGTGAAAATATTGATATTATTGTTGTTGGCAAGTTATGAAATATGGGCATTTGTCGTGCGAATTATTATTGTGATATGATATTGACGTGCATGCGGCGGCATAAGGCTTGGGGTTAATGTGCATGCGGCGGTATAATGTGGGACTTATTCGTATGTTGCTGGTAGAGGAACTACGTGAAGCCACGCGGCGTCATAAGTGGGCTAAAGTGCGTGTAGCTATTTCGAAAGCTGTTTTCAAAACCTATGTCAAATGTAAGGCTCACTCAATGGTATATGGAAAGATTGCGATTGAAATTGAGAAATGTGAATACGAGGCGGTACCTCAGTTGCAATTCTTGAGTATACGAGGTGGTACCTCAGTTGTAATTTTATTATACACGAGGCAGTACCTCGTTGTGATTCTTGATGTTTATTTCAGGTTGCAAATAATTTTTTTTGTGGGAACATTTCTTGTTGTTTCATTCTTTATTTTCCTAGCAGTTATTGTTTGTATATGATCATTGCAGTCTCTTTGGTTGCTTTTTTTTTTTTTATGTTATTTCCATTGTTGATCTCTGGTATTAGTTCATGTATTTATCTTGTTTCGTATCAGTTATTTCTTCGTTTTCCGCCATTTATCCCTGTTACATTTTCATGTTGTTTATTTACATCCTAGTAGGTGTCTTGACCTGACCTCGTCACTACTCTACTGAGGTTAGGCTTGATACTTACTAGGTACCATTGTGGTATACCCATACTATGCTTCTACATATTTTGTGCAGATCCAGGTACGTCTGCTCGTGCCGGTTATTAGAGGTCATTGTAGCTACCTTATGGAGACTTCAAGGTATGCCTGCTCGGCGTCTGCAGGCCACAGAGTCTATTAGTAGCGGCCACAAGAATTTTGTAATGATCCGACCGGTCGTTTTGTGTAATCGTGCTCTGTTACCCCTTTATGCTTCAGCCATGTGTGTTTATAATTTTGTGACTTGCGAGGTTAGTTAGTTTGTTCTAGGAAGTTTTTGGATTGATTCGCACCCTTTGATTCTTGACTTAGAAGCCTAAGTTAGAAATGTTGACCAAACTGTGACTTTTGTGAAAACGACCTCGGAACATTGTTTTGATGGCTCTGATAGCTTTGTATCGTGATTCGGACTCAGGTGTATGCCCGGAATTGATTTTGGAAGTCCACAGGTTGATTTAGGTTGTTTTGCTGAAATTTGGCAATTTGAAGTTGAAAAGTTTGACTGTAGGTTGACTTTCAGCTATTGAGCTCGAAATTTGATTTTGGGACTTAGAATAGGTCTGTTTTGCTATTTAAAACTTATCTGCAAAATTTGGTATCATTTGAAGTTGATTTGATAGGATTCGGACGTTTAGTTGTAATTCTAGAGATTTGAATTGTATTTTAAAATTTGTGCGTTTTAGTGTTCGACTCGCAGTTTTAGATGTTATTTTTGGGTTTTAATCACACAAGCGAGTTCATATGATGTTTTTAGACTTGTGTGAATGTTTGGTTTGAAGCACTGAGGGCTCGGATGAGTTTTAGACATGTATCGAAATGGATTTAAACCGAAAAAGAATTATTGGTGTTACTGGTGCACAGTTATCGCAACTATGAGACCAGCCTCGTAATTGCAAAGATGACAGTGGGGACTCAGATGTCGCAGTTGCGACTTCCCCTTCGCATTTGCGAAGTCAGCAAGATTTTGGCTTGGTTCGCACTTGCAAACAATTTTTTGCTTTTGCGAAATATTCAGTTCGCAATTGCGATACCTCTGCCGCAATTACGATAATCATTGAGGCTGTCGGGGTTCGCAAATGCGAACCTTGTGTCGCAAATGCGACAACTCCAGCTGGAACAAAGTGCTGGGAGATGGGATTTCATCTCATATTCTCTCATTTTAGAACCTTAGACTCGGTGTGAGGCGATTTGGAGGGGGGATTTTCATCTACAAACTTTGGGTAAGTGATTTAAATCTATTTCTAAATATATTTCATCAATATATCTTAGATTTTAACATCAAAATCATGTGAATTAAAGTGAAAAGTTGTGAAACTTTGTCAAGAATTTGAAAAATAAGAAATTGAGTTTTGAGAGTCGATTTGGACTCGGATTTTGAAACTAATCAGATATATGAATTCGTGGGGTCAAAGGTACTCGGAATCTACCATTGGACACGGGTTTGACCGGGCGGGCCCCAGGTTGACTTTTATTGACATTTTGGGAAAAGTGTGAAGACCATGGATTTATCTATCATAATTGATTTCCCTTGCATTGTTTGATGATATTAAATTGATTTTGGTTAGATTTGAGCCGTTGGAGGCGAATTTAAGGGGAAAAGCTATTTTTCAGAGTTGAATTGGCCTAGTTGAGGTAAGTATCTTGCCTAACTTTGTGAGAGGGAACTGCCCCCTAAGATTGGGATTGATTGATTCATTTGTGCTATGTGAAAGCAGTGTATGCAAGGTGGCGAGTGGTACAGGGGTTGTATGTGGTATTTCATGGTTTATGGTACTTAGACTCTTTCCATGCTTTAATTAAAATATCATATCATGTTCTAAATTCTCATAGTCAATCTATTCTTACTTGTGTTAATTTATCTTACATGCCTTAAATGGCTTGTTTAACACTTGTTCTACATCCTAGGTGATAAATTGCTCCCATGCTTTAGTTGAACTTGTTGCCCCTTCTATTGTTACATGTTATCTCTTTTATTGTTGATTATCATTATTTAAAGTCATTGTACATGTTATCTCTTTCATTGTTGATTATCATTATTTGAAGTCACTGTACATGTTATCTTTTTCGTTGTTGAATTACTATTAGCTGAAGTCATTGTTACTCGTAATCTCTTCCATTGTGAGTTCTTCTTATTTAAAATCATGGTTACACATTATCTTTCTCATTGTTGATTTATTGGTGTTGAAGCTGTGAAAGTCGTTATCACATTGAGGAAAAATTGTTATTCGTTGGGATATCCTTCTTGTTGATAAATTTACATTCATTGCTTTTATTGATAATCTTGTATACATTGTGGTTGAGCCATGGGCTATTGTTGAGGAAACATTGATATTGTTGATTATTGGCAAGTTGTGACATATGGGCACTTGTGGTGCGAGTTGTTATTGTGATGTGAAATTGACACGCATGCGGCGGTATAACGATAGGGGTTAATGTGTGTGTGGAAGAATAAGGTGAGACTTATGTGCGTGTTGCTTGTAAAGGAATCACGTGAAGCCACGCAGCGTCATAAGGTGGACTATAGTGCATATAGCTATTTCGGAAAAATTATTTTTCGAAACTATTTAAATGTAAGGCTCATGCGGCGATATAAAGAAATATTGTAATTGAAATTGAGAAATGTGAATACGAGGCGTTACCTCGGTTGTGGTTCTTGTTATATACGAGGCGGTACCTCAATTGGATTTTTTTGTTATACATAAGAAGGTACCTCGTTGTGATTCTTGTTGTTTACCTCATGTTGCAAGGAGTTATTTGATGGGAGCACTTCTTGTTGTTTTGATCTTTCTGGTTCTACCAGTTGTTGTCCGTTTATGATCATTGTGGCTCTTATCAATTGTTTCATTTATGTCATTTGTATGCTTACACCCTTTTTATTAGCCTGTGTTATTGACTTGTTTCACACTACATATTTCTCCGCTTTTCACTACTTCTTGCTATTACATTTTCATTTTGTTTATTATATCCTATTAGGTGTCTTGACCTGGCCTCGTCACTACTCTACCGAGGTTAGACTTGATACTTACTGGATATCATTGTGGTGTACTCATGCTATGCTTCTGCACATCTTTTTGTGTAGATCCAGGTATGTCTGCTCATGCCGGACGCTATAGTTGATTTGAGTTGCTGCTTTTGGAGACTTATACCTACTCCACGTTCGCAGGCCTCGGAGTTCCCTTCTGTTTTAGACATTCCACTGTTGCTTTCTTGTTTTAAACAGTATTGTAGTACGAGACTCGTAGTACCATCTTGTAGAGCTTATGGCTCAGTTCCGCCAAGTTTCGGGGAGAGTGTTGGCTATTGTACTGTTGAGTTTATTATTATAGTATGAAGGTTTTTATTTAAAGTTTTAGTAGTATTTTCGTTATTTCTCTATATGTATGTTAGGCTTACCTAGTCGCAGAGACTAAGTGCCATCATAACAATCTACGGAGGGAAATTGGGGTTTTGATAAATTTATTTTAAATACGAACCAAATCTAATTAAACTGCTTTCCACCTTCCTTACACTATTTCTTTGTCCCATCACTCCACCCCTTATACTGTTTCCTTGTCCCATCACCTCACTCCTTAAGCTATTCCATTGTCCCATCATTCATTTTTAACACTCCTTAAACTACTCCATTGTCCCATCATTCATTTTTAACACACTTCCTCTCATCTTTTCTTATTATATGTACATACACATGAGGAAGGAGGAAGGGGATCAGATTAGATAAGCTAAGAAAAAAAAAAGAAATCCAGCAGCAACCAAAAAAAAAAACAAGCAGCCCTTCTTC